>MU771877.1:219896-333126 GCA_026770625.1 Nicotiana glauca | reverse complement strand
ATAAGCCACAAGTGTATAATCAAAATATAATTTATGGCAACAATATTTCTTGTTGCGTTAAGTCAGCTTTTGGCAATGACAATTTTTGTTGTTGCAAAAACTTTTTCCATCAGCATTTATTGCAACGACGTGCAATAACTTTTTTGTTGTTGCCAAAAGTACTTTTCGCAACAATATCTAATATATGGCAACGAAAAAAGTTGTTGCAAATTCCATACTTTCTTGTAGTGGCAGTTGGACGGTTACAACTGCCATGTCCAAGAGTTGCTGATTATAAGGCTGAGTCTTTGCACGTTTTATAGCATGTTCTAGGCATGACATGCACGTTTTGATCATGGGGATCATGTCCTATCAGTTGGGGGATGTCAACTGAACATAGAAAACTGTTTTGGGCTGACTACACTATATAAATGTGTGCTAGCAGCCATAAAAAAGGGCTAAGTACCTAGGGAGGGAAATAGCAAAGGTGTAGGCATAGAGTTGTCTATATTAAGGCTTGAGCATGGCAAAATATGTGCCATTGACTTGCCAAACGAGTGGGCAGCACGAGCGGCCTTAGGCGAGGGCTTTTATAGGGCAGATTCGTGCAAGTGTCGGCTATTTTTGTGAGTTGGTGCCTGCCAAGGGTGGCAGCACCTTGCCAAACTCAAGAGTTTCCTTTGTAATTGATTTTATAAAACGGTGGGAAAGGGTTTTCCGTAAATCTGCTTGTGTCCTTCTATTTTATGCTGCCTTGAATTATTTCTAAGTGTTAAACCTCGAATGCGAAAGAAAATCGGGCAAGGCTGATGTCAAGTGGGGACTTGACTGTCGCACAACGGGCAGCGTTTCGACGGACAGAAAACGCCCACGTGACACTTACTGTGGTCTATGAGGCGACTTCTAAAGTAATAAAAAATGAAGTAAACATTTAAAATTAGAAATGGGGTTCATCCAACCATTAAATATTTCTACTTTTAAGTCATGGAAAAATGTTTACGCCCATTGCTTGCTTGCTCTTGATTTGCAAAGTTGCGTTCATCTTTTTGCAACTCGAGTTTTCTTCAAAATTTTCACCCCCGAAATTTCTTACCTGAACTTTCGGCAAAATTTACTTTCAATGTCAAAAAATATTAATAGATGTAGAATTATATAATATAGTTATATGATATTTTATTGGTTTTCCAGAATCTGGCGAATCCAAACAATAAGCTTATATTTCTCTTGCACTCCATGTCATTTGAGGAATGAAAAATGATCCTTTTCGGTATTCACTTCCTATTGGGTGCAAGCTTGGTCATATAGAGCAAACAATCTCCATTTTAACGAACCTTATTTGCTTATCTGAATGCTCTATCGATATTGTACTACTTCTTTGTTTCCAAAAGCACCTAATTGAGAATACCAAAACAGATAATTCTTATGATCTAAACATGTCCATGAATTCCAATTAATCTCTCTTAGAGGCGACACATTCATTTCATTACTTCAAAAGCAAAGAGTAGCTGGTGGATTTGTATGTCGCTTTACTTACTATTTATCTACTATAGAACTTGAAAGAAATATGAGTGCAAGGATACTCAAGTCAGTACACTGTACACATTCTGCTAAAAGTCTCATGTCCTATTGTCTGATCTATTGGTAATTTCTTACCAATGTGATGAATTCTTAAAGATGGTATGTTAATCTTCTTTTTATGTCAATTAGAACAAAAACTATTAACAATATTTGATTTGAGCCGCTAGACTTATCTTTTAAATATGTGCCATTCTATGATATTTATCATTTGTAATGTGTCGCATAAGCTTCTGGTCTTTCTTTTGTGGTATATTAAAAGTTGCTAAGAAGGGTTAAATACTGATCTGATTACATTGGGACGGAAATCAATCAGATATCTGGTTCACTTTTCACCTTTTTCTCGATTAAAAAGTACTTGTGAATTTTTAAAAGAATTTCTTTCCGTTCAATTCTATGTTTGTTAAAGTGAATGTGGACGTTAATCTTATGTCTTTTATGTTATTCGGTATTATTTTTCTTCTGTAACTGTCCATTTAATTGGATAATTATGTGTGACGGTCCAAAGGGGTCATCACTTATTTTTAATTAATTCTGTTTTTCCGAGGCTTTGAAAATTTCATTTAGAGCCGTCTCGATTTGCGTGCACAGTCCGGGTGCGTAGCCGGAAAGCTTAAATGTGAAATTCTGTGAAAAATGCTAAATTTTGATGTTAAAATGAATAAATTTGAGTTTGGTCAATATTTCGGGTAAACGGACTAGGACCTGTGATTTGACGGTCCCAGAGTGTCCGTGGAAAAATATGGGACTCGGGCGTATGCCCGGAATCGAATTCCGAGGTCCCGAGCCCGAGATATAAATTTTTAAAAGAAATTATTTTTCTGAAATTGTTAAGGAAAATTGGAAATGAAATTTGATTAGAAAGCGATGGTGTCGGGCCCTTATTTTGGTTCCGGCGCCTGGTACAGGTCTTATATATGTTTTAAGTCATTCCTATTAAATTTGGTTAAAAACGGACGTCGTTTGACGTTATTCGGACCTAAATTGAAAATTTTGATGTTTTATGAAGTTTGAAAGAATTCTTGGATTTTGAGGTTTATTCAATGTTTATGATGTTATTTTGGCAATTTTATCGCACAAGTAAGTATGTAGGATGTTTTGGAGGTTGTGTGTATATTTGGTTTGGAATCCCGAGGGCTTGGGTGAGTTTTGGATAGGCCGCGAGGTGCTTTTTGAGCTTGAAAAAAATGTTGGTGTGTTCAGGCCTTGCGAAGGCTGGATCGCAAATGCGAAGCCAGCCCATGCCACCTTTTCTCGCAAATGCGAGCTTCCCCTTCGCAAATGCGAGACCTCCCTTGTTCAGCATGTGTCGCAAATGCGATCCTTCATTCGCAAATGCGATGTTGCAATTTCAACAGCTCCTTCGCAAATGCGAAACCTGGAAAATTTGCGAACCCAGTTTCGCAATTCCCACATCTTAGAGGTCATGGTCGCAATTGCGAACCCATGTTCACATTTCCCATATCAAAGACCTGCAATTTTTATACTTAACCGATTTTGGACTTTATTTTTCATATTTTCTCAAACCCAAACACACTTAGGCATTTTTCCAAGAACAAGTCTTCTACCAAATCAATTGTAAGTTAGTTTTTACTCAGTTCTTTCAATCATTTACATCTTTTAACATGATTTCAACTAAAAATCAAAGATTTTCATGGGAGAAATTGGGTGTTTTGGGTAGAACCTAGGTTTTTCAAAAATAGGGGATTAGGACCTCAATTTGAGGTCTGATTTCAATGCAAATTATATATTTGAGTTCATGGGAAAATGGGTAATCGGATTTTGGTTCAAATCTCGGGTTTTGACCACGTGCGCCCAGGGGTAATTTTTGACTTTTTGGGTAAAACTTTGAAAAACTCATTTTCATGCACTGGGGTTGATTAATTTAATGATTATTAATGTAATTAAGTAATTTGTGATTAGATACGAGCGAATTGGCGGTGGAATCACAGGGTAAAGCTATAATTGAGGCTTGAGTTGTGTTCAAGGCATCGAGGTAAGTGTTTGGTCTAACCTTAGGTTGAGGGATTAGGAGTTGAGTCCTATTTGCTATGTGGTAATTGTCGAGTACGACGTATAGGCATGGTGACGAGTATCTATACGTTGGTATCTAGCATGACCGTGAGTCTTTAAATTGTGGATATTTTGATTTCGTTGTATCTTTCATGACTTAGTAATGATTCCTATTTGTTGTGAAAAGCTTGTGGAAGAAAATTGTGTCCTTTGAATATCGAGGAGCATTGACTCAAGTTATATTACAATTGTGAAAGCATATGAGATGATTGAACCTTTTGGAGCATTGACTCAAGTGGTAAAGTGAGTTATGAAATAAAAGTGAAAGAAAGATAAAGAGTTATTAAATTGTTCCCTCACTGGGATGTTGTTGCTTTGCTGATTATCTCCCTTGCTGGGATGTTGAGATTATTGATGTTGTACCCTTGCCGAGTTTTAATTGTTTAAATTGTGTTCCCTTGTCGGATTTTCTATTATTATTCTATTTATTCCCTTGCCCTTGTTTGTGATTGCTATTTGGGTGAGGAAGAGTGTTAAAGCACGAAGGGTGATGCCGTGCATTGTTTGTTTATTGTGGGGAAGGAGTGTAAAACACGAAGGGTGATGTCGTGCTGCATGATGTACCATTCCGTGCCGATTCTATTGATTATATGTGACGAAAGAGAGTAAAAACACGAAGGGTGTTGCCGTGCACGTTTTATTATATCATTGCTTGGTGAGGACGAGAGTAAAAGCACGAGGGGTGATGCCGTGCACTTATTGATTTCTGATTCTTTATTGCTGTCTGAGTTATATTGATTCTTTCGTTACTTGATGATTTTCAATCGTAGTTGCTATCTTCCCCACAACATGCTCCCCCTCCCATATTGGTTGGTTATCTTTGTATCTCTGTTCCGCCGTATATTTATATAAATGCACAGGTTTATGTGGTAGTCTGGTCTATCCTCGTCAATACTTTGCCGAGGTTAGGCTATACAGTTACCAACACATGGAGTCAGTTGTGCTGATACTACACTCTATGCTCTTTTGCACAGATCCAGGTACCGGACAGCAACAGTAGCTCGAGAGTTAGCCTTCAGTCCACCAAGACACCGAGGTAGCCTTGCAGGCGTCCGCAGGCCCGACGTCTCCTCTATCTTATATTTCATTATGTTATCTTAGTTTCGAGACAAATAGCGTTATAATTCTTTCAAACTATTGTATTTAGTACTCTTAGTAGCCGTGGATGTTGTGACACCAGTTCTTGGGTAGAGGCATATGATGATTTCCGCATTATTGTTCAGTTTATTTAATTTAAGTCTTCCGCTTTAATTTCATATTTTCGTTGTTATTCAAATATTCAATGCATGTTGTTATGATTGGTAAAAAGAATTTAAAATAAAAGAGTTAGGAGTTTATGATTTGTGGATTGCCTAGCTCCTACGAGTAGGCACCATTACGATCCCCGAGGGTGGAAAATCCGGATCGTGACATTCTGATACTTCTATGGTTTATGTTATGGATGCATTTGTTGGCAGACAATTTACTAGACGCAAGAATTAATAGGATAGATAATGATTGATATTTTCTGAATTATTTTGTCAGCTTTGAATAAAACTTCCCTTAGTGATTTAGAACTCTTGTTATCTCTTTTAGTTAGGACTCTTTTCTGAGTTAGGATTCTTGCTATTTCTTATTTGTTAGGACTCTTGCTTTGTAACCTCTATTTAAGAGAGTTGACGCTTATCAATAAAAGCAGGTTGAATTTCTTCAAATCACAGAGATTTGGAACTTTTCTCAAACAAGTTCCCAGGTGTGCAATTCCTTGATTGAATTGCAAATCCAGCAATCATAGGAGAGTATAGGAACAAGAACAAGGGCTTGGACCTTCGTGTTGGGCCTGACTTTCCTGTTAATCATCCAGTGACTCGATCCAAAATTAGGGACCATAACAATTTGGTATCAGAACTTGTCATGATGGATGAAAAATTTGTAGAAGCAAAGTTGCGAAATCTTTTCCAGGAAGCCCAAGCTGAAGCTGAAGCAGAAGTAGCTGCTTCAGAAGCGTGGACAGACGCCAAATTCCAGCAACTATCGTAACAGATTGAAGCCTTAATCCGCACTGCGACGTGTATGAAGGGACTTAAGCAATTCAAGGGTGAGCTACCTGCAACTATACCTACTCTTCCACCAATTGAAGAAGGACGCATTGTTCCTACCCCTTCATCTGTGCTTCGCTCTCCTCTGAATCGTGGTAATTGGGAACTTTTGGTTCAGTGGTGTGGTTTCTTTGTTGAGGATTTAACTTGGGAGAATGTGGATCATTTCAAATCTGCCTCTCTAGACTTCAAGCTCGAGGACAAGATTTTTCTCCAGGAAGGGAGTAATGTTATGGATGCATTTGTTGGCAGACAATTTACTAGATGCAAGAATTAATAGGATAGATAATGATTGATATTTTCTGAATTATTTTGTCAGCTTTGAATAAAATTTTCCTTAGTGATTTAGAACTCTTGTTATCTCTTTTAGTTAGGACTCTTTTCTGAGTTAAGATTCTTGCTATTTCTTATTTGTTAGGACTTTTGCTTTGTAACCTCTATTTAAGAGAGTTGACGCTTATCAATAAAAGCAGGTTGAATTTCTTCAAGTCACAGAGATTTGGAACTTTTCTCAAACAAGTTCCCAGGTGTGCAATTCCCTGGTTGAATTGCAAATCCAGCAATCATAGGCAAGTCTAGGAACAAGAACAAGGGCTTGGACCTTTGTGTTGGGCCTAACTTTCCTTTTAATCGTCCAGCAACTCGATCCAAAATTAGGGACCATAACAATTTACATGTAGGTTATGTAGATAGCCGGGTATTCCCATAGAGAAGTCTTGCTTTGGCTTGCCCAAAGCGTTGAACATAGAGAATTAAGGTTGTCTTACATACACACTGGTAGAATTTCATTTTCTTCCTCTATTTTAAATAGTAAGAGGGGAATTAAGTAAAATATCATTGTCCGTAGTTCCAACGGATTCTCTTTTGTCTTGCAAACCCCTTATTCTGTACTCCCCGATTCTTGAAAAGACCGCTATGCACCTTGACCATTGGCTTTTCGTTCTTTCTGTTGTAGCTGTTTAGCTATATTCGTATCCTTTTCTTAGTCCCCCATCAGGAAAGAAATCTCTAGAGTTCAAGGCTTCCTTGATTGGTACTACTGGCTTGTCCATCTACTGGGTGGGACTACTCTGACATATTCGGTGCTACGCCCCTATTATCCTGTCCTCGAGACTGAACTAAGGCACATTCCTTCTTTTCTTAGTGTTTGGTTCGGGTTCAGCTTCTGCCGGTCCGACCAACCAAGAGAATTCCTTATATAAAGGAAGAAAGTTTCAGGAGTGATCCTGCACACTCCAACCATTCTGGTATATGGCCATCTTGAGCTTTTTCCCACGTTGACTTACTTTGTCCAGAAACAAATATATATGAGACATGCACAACGTATACTGTGAAACACATCTATGGGCGAAAGAGGTATAGTGACATGCATGTGAGAAATTCACTAACATGTGAAGAAAACCAACACACACACACACACACATATCAAAATCGATAGCAATGGGTGAACCAAAAAGATGAACAACGTTAACAGCACCTTTTGGGAGTCTCAGCAATTCTCTTTCCCTTCGCTTCTCATCCCTTGGTCTCTGCAATTGTCCTTTACTAATCGGCAATCGCTACTCCTTCTCTATTTCGAAGTGCCATCTATCTCTTCGAGTAAGTTCTTTCAAATTTTTCTGCGCTTCTCTTTCTTCTTCAGTTTTAGTGTCGTTCTATATGTTGAGAAGAAGAACCCCTCTCCTAATTTCTGAGATCCATGGATCTTCGTCTACACATCATGAAGGTGAAGAAGATAAGGTAAAGAAGAAGAAGAAGAAGAAGAAGAAGAAGAAGAAGGTCTAACTGAGAGGCTGTGTTCCGACAAGAAGGGTTTCGATATAACCTAAGTATCTTAGATTATATCTGTGGCTTGCTAAACTGGACACGTGAAGCAAGGACACCCCTTGGATCATGCAAGCCTATTTTCTGATGGATCAAATAATGGCCTTCAGATTTATCAACTCTAGAACCTTCCCTCATGTGAATAGCATGTGAGGGAATATAAGTTTGTTACTGATGGAATAATTTAGTTATTAGTAGGAAAATTAGATTATGACAAGTGTACAGATATTTTCCTTTTTTGTTATTTTTTTATTCTTTAGTAATTGTATATAAACATGTACAGAAAAATGATGGAATACACTGAAAATTTCACAATCTTTTCTTCAATTTCTTACATGGTATCAGAGCAATAGCTTGATCCAGTAATACAATCAATCAACCTATCTATTACATCAGCTCTTTCATTAGAACAAAATGGGTGACACAACTACTGCTGTTGCAGAGACCAACAATGCTGCAAAGTCTGTGACCTATGATGTTAATCACCCCTACCATCTCAATAACTCTGATTCACCGAGTATGACTCTAGTCAATACAATATTTGATGGAAGAGGATACCCAGGATGGAGAAGATCCATTCTCTTGTCATTATCAGCTAAGAAGAAGCTTGGCTTCATCAATGGAGTCTGCAAATCTCCAGATTTCATATCTCCTGAACTTGAACAATGGAGTTGTGTGAATGACATGGTCATCTCCTGGATTCTCAATGATTTTTCAAAGGATATTACTGATAGTGTAATTTAGTCCAAGACTGCAAAGGAACTATCAGGATTAGTACAGGGAAATAGTGATATTGCAGGATATTTCACTAAGCTCAAACGTTTGTGGGATGAATTGGATGCTTTAAATGTTATCATATGCTGCTCTTGTGTGCGTGTTTGTGAAGGAAAGGTAAAATTAGCTAAGTCACTAGAGGATCAGAGGTTGATCCAATTTCTAATGGGACTAAACGACACCTATGCTTAAGAGGAAACATTCTCATGATGAATCTTTTGCCTAGCATAGATGTTGCTTATTCACTCCTATTACAGATGAGAATCAAAGAGAAGTGTATGATAATACAAGTTTCAACTCAGATTCACTTTCATTCATGGCAGCTGGAGATGCCAAACAACCTAATGCCCAATTGTTAGCAGACTTTGCAGCTTTCATGGTAGCAGGCAGGGGAGAAATTTTCAAAAAAACAGAAATCAAGCACAAAGAGGGACTGCACTGGGACATAAATACAATAATCCAGGACAGAAATTCAGTAAACCACAGCCGAAGTTTAGGGAAAGAAGAGGTACAATCCAAATGTATCATGTACCTATTATGGAAAAACAGGGCACACACAAGAAGAGTGCTATAGAATTAGTGGATTTCCAGTTGATTTTGAGTTTACCAATCAAAAGAACTATCAAAATCAGATCAAGGGGAATGCAGTCTTGGCACATGAGGATCATGAGACTTAGGGGGATAGATTGGTGAAAACAACAACAACTTTGGGAACCAACTCACCAAGGAGCAAGTTGCAGAAATGATGAATATGTACAAACAGGCAAAGGTCACACAAGCAGGAAATTCAGGAATTAATGTCAATGCAGTTGCTGGTACTATTCTAAAATACTCATGTTCAGTGTTTACAACTCTAAATTCAGACACTTGGATCATAGATTTAGGTGCCTCAGAACATATGTGTTTTGATCCTTATTCCTTCTTGTTTCTTACTCAACTCCCTGTGCCTTTAAATATCAATTTACCTGATTCTTTCAAGGTAATTGTTACTCATATAGGAAGTGTGTCCATTCTCCCAGGTCATGTTTTGAATAATGTCCTACATGTTCCAGATTTAAAATACAATTTACTGTCAGTTCATAGGTTCTGCATTCAGTTCAAATATGATGTCTTACTCACATCTATTGGGTGTATGTTGCAGGGCCTTTCAATGAAGAGTCCACAAGTTTTTGGTGAAGTTATAGAGGGACTTTACATTTCGGATCCTAGTAGTCTTAAGTCCAAGGGTTTGTTCAGTAGTAATGTATTTTCAATTCAAAATGAAAGAAATTCCATTTCAGAGTCTAAGTCTTTCTCTAGTCCTGTTTTTGTTAATGCTATTTCTGATGTTAAGCTTTGGCATATAAGGTTGGGACATCTCCCATTTTCAGCAATGAAACATTTAGATTTCCTTCATTGTGACTATAACTCTAATTTTATCTGTGATGTTTGTCCTAAGGCTAGGCAAACAAGGAATCCTTTCCCTGTCAGCACCATTAAGTCCACTCACATTTTTGATCTCATTCATATAGACACATTGGGGCCTTACAAGTCCAATACCTATAATGGTTTTAGATACTTTCTTACTATAGTGGATGATTATAGTAGAGGAACTTGGATATTTTTGCTATCTTCTAAGAACAATGCATTCCCTATGCTCAAGTCTTTCTTGTCTATGGTTGAAATACAGTTCAATATGAAGGTAAGGATGATAAGGTCTGACAATGCACTAGAATTGGGAAAAAGGGACACAGGAAGCAACCTTTTTGGCTTCAGAAGAAATTTTGCATCAGTTATCTTGTGTGGCAATACCCCAACAGAATGGAATTGTTGAAAGGAAGCATAGACATCTCTTAGAAATTGCTAGAGGTCTAATGTTTCAATCTAGACTGCCTATGTGCTATTGGGGAGAATCTATTCTGACTACTACACATATCCTGAATAGGTTACCCTCCAGAGTTCTTCAAGGAAAGACACCATATGAAGTCCTGTTTCAACACAAACCCAAGTATGACTACTTCAGAAATTTTGGATGCCTATGTTATGCTTCTACATTGGCACAAGGGAGAGGGAAGTTTGATGAGAGGGCAACAGCTTGTGTTTTGCTTTGTTATCCTCTCCAACAAAAGGGATATAAACTACTGGAGTTGTCCACAAGGAAAGTTTTTGTGTCAAGAGATGTATGGTTTCATGAATCCCATTTCCTCTTCACAAAAATCAACCTAGAACACCATCCTATTTTTCCAACTTCAACCTTCAACACAGAACCTACTTTTTCTCTCACATCACCAGATCAAGCACAGTCTGCTCACTCAGACCATGAAATAGAAGATGATTTTTCACCACAACCATCAACCCCTTCTTCTTATTCACCTATTCATCACTCAGCCTCACCTAACCCAACTCAAGTCTCTATTGGACTGGAGTCATCACATACTAATATACCTACACCTATGCCTCAAGACCCTATTCCTTTGAGGAGATCAGGAAGGGTCTCTACCCAACCTCTCTACTTAAAAGACTTTGTATGTAGTAGCATTATATTCACAGATGTAGCTACAGCCTATTTTACTCATCCCTGTCAGCCAAGAGAATGTAGTTTTTCATCCCTCTCACCCAATAACCAACATGTCATGCAATCCATCTCTACCCTAAGAGAACCTTGCACTTTTACCCAAGCCTGTCAGCATTCAGGATGGGTAGAAGCCACGAATACAGAAATTAGAGCTCTAGAAGACAACCACACTTGGGATGTGGTTGAGTTACCTAAAGGAAAAAGGGCTTTACCTTGTAAATATGTATACAAGGTGAAACACTTATCAGATGGGAAGGTTGAAAGATTGAAGGCAAGATTGGTAGTAAGGGGGGATGTTCAAAGAGAAGGCATAGATTATGGTGAGACCATTTCACCAGTGGTTAAGATGACAACCATAAGGTGTCTTCTCACTGTTGCAGCCAAGAAAGATTGGATTATTTCTCAATTGGATGTTAATAATGTATTTTTGCATGGAGACCTCCAAGAAGAGGTCTACACGAAGTTCGCAGCAGGTTTGGATCCTCCTAGTCCTAAACATGTCTGCGTTTTGAGGAAATCGTTATATGGTCTAAAACAAGCATCTAGGCAATGTTATGCTAGATTTGCTAGAGCTCTAAGTTTTAAGGGATATTCCTCTTCATTGAATAACTATTCTTTGTTCTTTAAGCGTACAGGGAGTCTTATTTATATCCTAGCAGTCTATGTTGATGACATACTGATTACATGGGATGATTTAGATGAGATTCAAGGGATCAAATCTTTTCTGAATACTAAATTCAAGGTCAAACATTTGGGAAACATTCATTATTTCCTGGGCATGGAAATTTTGAGAGAAAAAACAGGCTTTATGGTGAGTCAGAGAAAGTTTACCTTGGATATGCTGCAGGAATTCGATGTCTCACATTTGTCTCGAGTCAGCTCTCCTTTGGATCCCTCTTTCAAGCTCCAAGCTGATGATCAATACATGCAAAACCCGACTGTATATCGTTATTTGGTTGGAAAGTTGAACTATTTGACCAATACACACCCATATCTTTGTTTTGCTATTCTCACCCTTAGTCAATACATGCAGAAACCATATATTTCTCACTTTTCTGCTGCTCTGCGAGTGCTCAAGTATCTCAGTTCTGATCCAGGACAAGGGATTTTACTCTCTGCTGAACCATCTTTCTCTTTACTTGCTTTTTGTGATGCTGACTAGGCTTCCTGCAAGAATTCACGAAGGTCTGTTAGTGGTTTTTTCATCACCTTAGGAGGTGCACCTATATCATGGAAATCGAAGAAGCAGGCCTCAATTTCTTTATCTTCCGCAAAGGCAGAATACAGATCTATGAGAAGGGTTACTGCTGAGCTTACCTGGTTGGCTCGACTTCTTGATGATCTCTCTGCACCAGTCTCTCTACCAATTCCTCTTCATTCTGAAAGCAAAGCAGCAATACACATCGCTCGGAACCCAATCTTTCACGAACGCACAAAAATGTGGAAATTAACTGTCACTTTATGCGACAGCAATTCCTTTCGGGCTTAATCACCCTTTCTTTTGTTCCCTCCAAGGCTCAACTCGCAGATATATTCACAAAGCCTCTTTCTGGGGTTTCTCATCGAGACATTTTAAGCAAGTTAGGGGTAACTACGTTCCCCTCCAACTTGAGGGGGGATGTTGAGAAGAAGAACCCCTCTCCTATTTCTGAGATCCATGGATCTTCGTCTACACACCATGAAGGTGAAGAAGAAAAGGTAAAGAAGAAGAAGAAGAAGAAGGTCTAACAGAGAGGTTGTGTTCCGACAAGAAGGGTTTCGATAGAATCTAAGTATCTTAGATTATATCTGTGGCTTACTGAACTAGACACGTGGAGCAAGAACACCCCTTGGATCATGTAAGCCTATTTTCTGATGGATCAAATAATGGCTCTTCAGATTTATTCAACTCTAGAACCTTCCCTCACGTGAATAACATGTGAGGGAATATAAGTTTGTTGCCGATGGAATAATTTAGTTATTAGTAGGCAAGTTAGATTATGACAAGTGTACAGATATTTTCCTTTTTTGTTATTTTTTGGATTCTTTAGTAATTGTGTATAAACATGTACAGAAAGATGATGGAATACACTGAAAATTTCACAATCTTTTCTTCAATTTCTTACACTATATTTGGTGAGTGGCTATATTTAAACCAATATTCTAATCTCTTCCGATTTTTGCAACCAACTTAACATACACAATAGAGCGTAAAAGATTGTAGCAAATATACTGTAAAATCAGGAAAAGACAGAATTTGTGAAAGAATTTTGAACATAGAAAGTGGAAAAACTCCATGAAGATCCAGAAACATCACATGAATTTAAAAACTCACTCGAAGAAGATGGTAGACAAGAGGGGTTGCTCTGATGGTAAACAACCCTCACTTCCAACCAAGAGGTTGTGAGTTCGAGTCTCCCCAAGAGCAAGGTGGGAAGTTCTCGGAGGGAAGGATGCCGGAGGTCTATTTGGAAACAATCTCTCTACCCCAGGATTGGGGTACAACCTCTCTACCACAGGGTTGGGATAAGGTTTGCGTACACACTACCCTCCCCAGACCCTACTAAGTGGGATTATACTGTGAAGCAAGAAAGAAATGCAAAGAACAGCGAAAGAGAGAGAATCAGGCGAGGGAAGAGATGGAAAACTGTAGAGTTATAGTGTATCTGAAATATTGAAGTAAACGTGGTTTGGTAAAGGAACAGTGCAGTCCACGTGTTAATTCACCAATAAGAAAAAAACTGTATTCTGTAAAGAAAGGGACAAAATTTTGAGTTCCAAATTGGATTCTGTAAAGTTTATAATGCAAGACCTTAAGGACTTCAATTTTTACTTGGTTTTGACCAAGCCAGTTAATAATTCTTCTATCAGCTTGCACTTTCCCAGGTATGCAAAGATATGAACTTATTGTAGATCATCAGAGAATCTCAAGGTAAATGATATTGTTTCTTGGAAGTGAACAAAAAATCCTAACAGGTTAATGTTTAAGATATTATTGTTTGTCTTTAGTTAAACAGATCAAGTGTTTGCTCATTTATTTATTTTTAAAGACTATGATGATAACCATGAAGCTACCAAGTCCCCGTTAATGCAGGTGATAAGGAGGCTCATCAGAAACTGAATCCAATGTGGCAACATACATTTAAATAGTGACAACTCTAAATTTTAAGAAATGAACTGAACAACAACTTCATTTTCTCAAGATTATTATCATCATGAATTCTCAGTTCCAACGGCAGTAAAAGATTTTCATTTTGCCTCCCCATTGCAGATGTCAAATTTTGCTGAAATTAGTTCCAATGTTATTGATTTTGTTTGTTATTGAAGCAGCTTGGATCACATCCTACTTGATAATCTATTATTCCTTCTCTTGCAAAATTCTGCAACAGGCTGCATTCTCCACTACTTCACCTAATGCTGGTATTAGTTCCACATGCCAAGGTATACTCATTCTGCATATTTTATTGCATTTTTCTGTTGACATGTATTTCCATAGCAAAAGATAAATTTTATGGGTTAAGTAAAATTGTTACTACCCAAATTAATCATTATCATACTCAAGTCTTCTATATATTTGGCTTATATGTTATTGACATTTTCTGTGTATTATTATTGCCAATAAGCACAAATATAATTAGCTGTAATTTTTTCGTTACATTTGTGTTCTCATTGTGGATGTGCCTTGCTGTAGACAATTTTTATGGAAAAAACAAAAATCAGAGTTGTCTTCAGATTTTCTGAGAGTGAGAGTTTAAAAGTGCTTTGACATAGTAGCAATAATTTCAAGATTTTCAAGTAGTCCAAAGATGCTTCTTTTGAAATCTTTTATAGACTTTTAATGGATTGGTGTTTTGACGTTTGAGAAAAGCTTTAGAAGTTGCTCTGGCCTCTTTATCTATGCCAGTTTAGAAGTTCCAAAAAAAATTGTAGGAGAAATGATTTCAGCTTTCTATTGAAAAGTGATGAGCTATTTGTGTCAAAAAAATATTCTATATCTCATTAAGAAAAAAGAGAGATGAAGTGTTAGCAATTGCCATTGAAGTCTAGAGAGGTTGGTGTTGAATATTTTCCTGATTAAGAAAGTATGATATGTTATGAATAATTTGTACATTGGATACTACATTGGATGCTACATTGGATACTACATTGGATGCCCATGTTGTGAATAATTGAAAGATTAATTTTCCTATTTTATGTCAATCATCTTTACTTTTTATGCCTATAAAAGGCCATGTAATTGCAATGGAAAAATACACCAAAGTGAAAGAACAAAACTCTCTCCCTTCTTTCTATCTCTTGTTATTTACATTTTACTGCATTACTTTTATTTCATAACACGTTATCAGCACGAAGCTCTAATTTTATTCTTAACTCCTGCTAAGTTGAGCCATCTTTTATTAAGGTATGTATCATTATAATCATTTTTATGGTAGTACATATCATATGCTTAATTCTTACAACATACATTTTTCTTCAATATTTGATAATTTACATCATTCATGTTGTAGTTCCCTTTTCCATTTGTTTCACATTTTTGTTTATCATGTATGCATATATATGTAGTGTATACATTATCTAGTCACTGCTACTAATAACACGTTCAAAGTAGAGTATTTATTTTAGTACTTCGCTTATTTGTTATCAATATTAATTTAATATTTAAATTTCTGATTAAATTCATGCCCATATCTAATAATTGCATTTCCATTTGTTTAAATGTTCTAACTGTGAGAAATGAATTGACAAGCAATAATTTTATAGTTTAATTAACTTATATTTATTGGAACATCAATAATGTTAGTCACGTTCAATTCTATTAACACATATATATCAATAATATAAAGTGAAATGAAACAAGTATGTAATTTCTACTTTATGGCAAGAATAAAATGAAATAGTAGATTGTTAACATGATATAGCTCTATTTTCATTTCTTTTACCTTAATCGTTTTGATTTCATGAATTGTGTATTATTATAATTATTTCTCTAACTTATTCATCTTTTATGATAGTTTTCACTATGTCAAATTTATCAAAACTTGAATTTGTGGCACTTGACATCACCGGGAGGAACTATTTATCATGGGTTCTTGATGCTGAAATTCACCTTGACGCTAAAGGTCTTGGAAATACTATTATAAAAGGAAATGAAGCATCAAATCAGGATAAAGCGAAGGCCATGATTTTCCTTCGTCATCATCTACATGAAGGGTTAAAAACTGAATATTTAACCATAAAAGATCCACTTGAATTATGGATTAATTTGAAAGATCGATATGACCACCTAAAACTTACGGTATTACCGAAAGCTCGGTATGAGTGGATACATTTAAGGTTGCAAGACTTTAAAACCGTAAGTGAGTATAATTCTGCTATTTTTAAAGTAAGTTCTCTATTAAAATTATGTGGAGACACTATCACAGATGAGGACTTATTGGAAAAAATATTTTCTACCTTTCACGCTTCAAATGTGGTGCTACAACAACAATACCGTGAAAAAGGTTTTAAGAAATATTCTGAGTTAATCACATGCCTACTTGTGGCTGAGCAGAATAATACTCTATTAATGAAAAATCATGAAGCCCGTCCCACTGGGTCTGCTCCATTTCCGGAAGTGAATGCTGTAGCAACACATGATAAGTTTGAAAGAAAACAAAATAATTACCGTGGTCGTGGACATGGTCGTAAACGTGGACGTGGCAGGGGGCGAAACAATTATCGTCATTATGGTGGAAATAAATTGGAGAACAATAAGGGTTCTCAAATTAATCATTCAAAAGGTAAAGCTAGTATGTGTCACCGATGTGGTATGAGAGGTCATTGGGCACGCATTTGTCGTACGCCAGAGCATTTTGTCAAACTTTATCAAGCCTCCCTCAAGAAAAAGGAAAATAATGTGGAGGCACACTTGACCTTTCAAAATAATGATGATGAAGCAGGTCCCTCAAATAAATATGATTCTAAGGCACATCTTGCATATAAAGATGATGATTTTGAAGGCCTAACAAATATTACTCATTTAGAAGTTGGAGACTTCTTTGAGGATATTGACTGAAGAACTAATCATCTTACTGGGGAATGAAGCTATTAAAGTTGTTATTTTTATGTTTGCAACTAGTTTATTTTTCTTGAGTGTATTTTCCTAATGCATCATGTGTTACTAGTTTCTACATTCCTAATGTATTTCTTAATATTTTTTTTCTGCTTGTCTTTCATATTTCTTATGATGTATTATTTATTTTTTTTTAAGAAGAATATGAAAATTCCCCAGTCTTCAGTTGGACTCAAGATTAATAAAGATGATATATGTCTTCTAGATAGTGCTACAACACACACTATTTTAAAAGATAAGAGATATTTCTCTTATTTGATAATGAAAGAAGCGAATGTTAATACAATATCCGGTAGTACAAGATTAATTGAAGGTTCTGGAAGAGCCAATTTATTACTACCAGGTGGAACAAATTTGGCTATTGATGAAGCACTATATTGTAGTAAATCTCAAAGAAACTTATTAAGTTTCAAAGATATTCGCCAAAATGGCTATCATATTGAGACTACAAATGATGAAAAGATTGAATATCTTTATATTACTACAATAATGTCCGGTAAGAAATATGTGCTTGAAATGTTACCTGCTCTTTCCTCCGGCTTATACTACACAAGTATTAGCAGGATTGAAACACATGTCGTAGTAAACGAGAAGTTTACTAATCAAGATAATTTTATTATTTGGCATGACCGGTTGGGCCATCCTGGTTCTAATATGATGCGTAAAATAATTGAGAATTCACATGGACATGCAATGAAGAATCAGAAGATTCTTCAATTTAAGGAATTCTCTTGTGCTGCATGTTCTCAAGGAAAATTAATTATTAGACCATCAACTATTAAAGTTAGGATGGAATCTCTTGCATTTCTGGAACGTATACAGGGTGATATATGTGGGCCCATTCACCCTCCATGTGGACCATTCAAATATTATATGGTTTTGGTAGATGCATCTACAAGATGGTCACATGTGTGTTTACTATCAACTCGCAATATGGCATTTGCGAGATTGTTGGCTCAAATAATAAAGCTAAGAGCACAATTTCCAGATTATGCAATTAAGACAATTCGTCTTGATAATGCTGGTGAGTTTACATCCCAAGCCTTTAATGATTATTGTATTTCAACTGGGATAACAATTGAGCATCCGGTTGCTCATGTTCATACACAAAATGGTCTAGCAGAATCATTGATCAAACGCCTCCAATTAATTGCTAGACCAATGCTTATGAGAACAAAACTTCCCATTTCAGTATGGGGTCATGCTATTTTGCACGCAGCAGCACTTGTGCGGATAAGGCCCACAAGTTATCATAAAGTCTCCCCATTGCAATTGGCTTTTGGTCAGGAGCCAAATATTTCCCATCTTAGGATCTTTGGTTGTGCGATATATGTTCCAATTGCTCCACCACAACGCACAAAGATGGGTCCCCAAAGAAGGTTGGGGATATATGTTGGATATGAATCTCCTTCTATTATAAAATATCTAGAGCCGATGACTGGAGATTTATTTACGGCAAGATTTTCTGATTGCCATTTTGATGAATCAGTATATCCAACATTAGGGGGAGAAAATAAGCAGCTAAAAATGAAGATAGATTGGAATGCATTATCATTGTCTCATTTAGATCCTCGAACAAATCAATGTGAACAAGAGGTTCAAAAGATTATTCATTTGCAAAATATTGCAAATCAATTGCCAGATGCATTCACTAACCTACCAAGGGTGACTAAGTCACATATTCCAGCTGCTAATGCTCCAATTCGAGTTGATATCCCGGCAGGACAATTAATTAAAGCAAATGAGTCTAAGCCATTCTTGAAACGTGGTAGACCAATCGGTTCTAAAGATAAAAATCCTCGAAGAAGAAAAGGAGCAAGTGATCAAAGTAAACATAACACAGAGGTAGTGGCTCAAGAAGAGCCCCAAGACGTAACAAATGATAAGACCTTAAGGGAGGTCCAGGTACCTGAAAATAATGAAAATGAAGAGATATCAATAAGTTACGTCTCAACCGGGAAAAGATGGAATCGAAATAATATTGTTATCGATAACATTTTTGCTTATAATGTTGCTGTTGAAATAATGCAACAAGATGAGGATCTTGAACCAAAATCTGTCGATGAATGTAGACAGAGAAATGATTGGCCAAAATGGAAAGACGCTATCCAGGCAGAGTTAACTTCACTTGGAAAACGTGAAGTCTTCGGACCCATAGTTCGAACACCTGAAGGCATAAAGCCAGTAGGGTATAAATGGGTTTTTGTGCGAAAACGAAATGATAAAAATGAAATCGTTAGATATAAAGCACGACTTGTGGCACAAGGGTTTTCCCAAAGGCCTGGAATTGATTATATGGAGACATATTCTCCTGTAGTGGATGCTATCACCTTCAGGTATCTCATAAATATGGCAGTACAAGAAAAACTTGATATGCATCTAATGGATGTTGTTACAGCTTATTTGTATGGATCATTAGACAACGAAATTTTTATGAAAGTACCTGAGGGATTTAAAGTGCCAGAAGCATATAAAAGTTTTCGAGAAACTTGTTCAATAAAGCTTCAGAAATCTTTATACGGATTGAAACAATCAGGTCGTATGTGGTACAATCGCCTGAGTGAATACCTGTTGAAAGAAGGGTACAAGAATGATCCAATTTGTCCTTGTGTCTTTATAAAAATGTCTGGATCTGAATTTGTTATAATCGCCGTATATGTTGATGATTTAAACATCATTGGAACTCCTGGGGAGCTTCCAAAAACAGTAGACTGTTTGAAGAAAGAATTTGAAATGAAAGATCTTGGAGAGACAAAATTTTGTCTTGGTCTACAAATTGAGTATATGAAAGATGGAATATTTGTCCATCAATCAACATACACCGAAAAGATTTTAAAGCGATTCTATATGGATAAAGCACATCCATTGAGTACCCCGATGGTTGTGAGATCACTTGATATAAAGAAAGATCCATTCCGACCTCATGAAAATGATGAAGAGGTTCTTGGTGCCGAAGTACCATATCTTAGTGCAATTGGGGCATTAATGTATCTTGCCAATAATTCCCGACCAGATATAGCTTTCTCAGTAAGCTTATTGGCAAGATTTAGTAATTCGCCAACACAAAGACACTGGAATGGTATTAAACATATATTCAGATACCTCCAAGGGACCATTGATATGGGTTTATTCTATTCAAATGAATCCAAGCCATCATTGATTGGTTATGCAGATGCAGGATATTTGTCTGATCCACACAAAGGTCGATCTCAGACAGGCTATTTATTTACAAGTGGAGGTACAGCTATATCATGGCGTTCGACAAAACAAACTATGGTTGCTACTTCTTCAAATCATGCAGAGATAATAGCCATTCACGAAGCAAGTCGAGAATGCGTTTGGTTAAGATCTATAACTCAACACATTCAGCAAACATGTGGTCTTTCTTCGAAAGAGAATATTCCAACAATATTGTATGAAGACAATGCTGCATGCATAGCTCAATTGAAAGGAGGATATATCAAAGGAGATAGAACAAAACACATTTCACCGAAATTCTTTTTCACTCATGATCTTCAGAAGAATGGTGAAATAAATGTACAACAAGTTCGTTCATGTGACAATTTGGCTGATCTATTCACTAAGGCATTACCAACCTCAATATTTGAAAAGCTGATATATAAGATTGGAATGCGTCGTCTTCGAGACATTAAGTGATTTTTCATCAGGGGGAGTAACTACACGCTGCACTCTTTTCCTTAACCAAGGTTTTGTCCCACTGGGTTTTCCTGGTAAGGTTTTTAATGAGGCAGCAAGCAATACATATTATAAATAATTATGTACATCCCAATATTTTTTTGTAAGTTCTTAATAAGGCATATTATCCTACATGGACATCCAAGGGGGAGTGTTATGAATAATTTGTACATTGGATACTACATTGGATGCTACATTGGATACTACATTGGATGCCCATGTTGTGAATAATTGAAAGATTAAATTTCCTATTTTATGTCAATCATCTTTACTTTTTATGCCTATAAAAGGCCATGTAATTGCAATGGAAAAATACACCAAAGTGAAAGAACAAAACTCTCTCCCTTCTTTCTATCTCTTGTTATTTACATTTTACTGCATTACTTTTATTTCATAACATGATAGAGGATTAGACGTTGAAATTGGAACCTGATGAGTTTGGTGTTGAATGGTACATTTTCTAAATCTAATTACGAAAAAAGAGAAAAAGAATTAAAAAAATAAATAGCAATTGGCATAAAGTCTAAGCTAAATAAAGCCTCAGAGCATAGACCTTTCATGATGAGTAACGAAAGATTGTATTGAATTTCTTCTAATTATTTATTTCATATTTCTTTTGCTAGTTAAGTAGATGCTTAATTTGATTGTTCAATCTTTTGATTGGCACCAGAATTTAGTTAAATGAGTGAGTACTTTCCAGTTTTCTTTTTTTCCTTTTTTTTTTTACTTCTAGAGGAAAGAGGATGGCCATTTGTCTTCCATGAATATCCTTTGTCACACCCCGCATTTTGGGGGTCATGTCATCCATGAGTACTGCATGCTATAAGGCGACAGGACGAGTGTCAGTCACGTAGGCGGCGTGTGCTGACGGAGCATCAGGCAGAGGGGCTTTGCATGAGACAACAACCATCAAGATATGTTGTATTGCATATCCTAAGAGTGCCAAGAAAGTCTAGCGAGGACTTGGGATGAAACCAAGGGTCTAGCCTATGGGTGATGGTCACATACGTGCCTGAATGTCACACTGTACGTTTCTGAGCTACAAGGGAAATCTAAGGATTTCGGTTGTAGTCCATCTTCCTAGTATGCTTTTATATATGCTGACCAAATTTGGCGTCATTTGGAGTTCGTTTGCCTATGGGCTTGACTTCGCCAAGGGCAGTGGCATTGTCGTAATTTGTTGAAGTGTCCGAAGGCTATGACTATTTTCACGAGTATGGGAATGGGGTGAAACATCATGGAGGTGTGAAGGAAGTCAAGAGAAAGCTTCAAGAATAGACAGCGCCTTATTCGGAGTGCGGATGAGTGAGAAAGGGTCATTATGATTCTCTAGCCAAAACATGTCTACTAGGGGATCATGCGCTTTTTTATTTTAAGCATATAATAGGGGGGCAGAGGTGTTGAAGCTTAGCCATCCTCCCCCGTGCGTGCTGCCACCAAGCCGCACCAAGTGAGCTACCTTGAGGTGGAACGTCAGGGGCCTACCTAGGCATCTCAAAGGAGTGTCATAGGTATCCATACGAGCTTGGGAACTCTATGGACGGCACGACTCCTAAGAGCTAGCGTTGGGCACAAAACGAGCATCGGAGGCTTGACGTGTGTGACGATTATGCCCTGTGGGTTACTGAAATGGTGGATAAAGATCTCTGTGTCGATTGGATACTTGAAGCACCTATCTTAGGGGCCTCATGTGTCAACTTGTGAGCTTGGCTTGGGTTCAGCTAAGCAAGCAAGGGTCTGTTGGCCTAGACGTGCAGTTGTGGGGCGACACTGCACTATCCGGTATGGAAGTATGTCGCGAGGGCTATGTTTGGCTATGCCATAAGACAATCATGTCATGATATGAAAGACGCACATGACAAAGGCCAAGGGCTAAAGGTTGCCCTACTCGGGCGAAGCACAAGCTGGGTGCGGATGCAAGAGGCGAGTGTCAAGCTTGAGGATTGGACTGTGCACGCGAGAGCGATGCTCAGTGCTAGGCAAGGGACGGACATGTCCTAAGCCAACCCCGGGTGTGCGCATGGACAAGATCCAACAGATGAGAAGCGCCACAGCTAGTCAAGGCTACGAGCCTAGACGTCATACATGCTACACAGTTGGAGTAAGCCTCATAGGCAAGCTCCACCACAGTCACAGGATCGTGCTAGAAAACCTGGGAAAAAAAAAGGCTGGCCTGTAGTGTGGGGTGACTACATGCGCCGCACGGGCTAATTGGTGCCGCTAGCGTCCGGAAAAATGTCAGCCCGTGACATCCTTATTCGTACAGTAAGAAGAAAGTAGTTCCTAGAGCATAATAACTACTTAATAATAGTAAGAAGAAAGTGGTTTCTAGAGCATTACAAGTTTTTTCTTCGCTCTTTATCTACACAAACCTTTCCTTGGATCTACACTACAGGTACAAAAAAAAAGGAAAGGGAAGAAGTAAAAATCTTTATTATTAACATGATTGAGTATAGGTAACGAGATTATGCTCCTCTTCATATGTTATTTTACTCTGATCCTCTTATGCCCACATTATCTCATTTTGACGCTTTGTCTTAACCTGACAAAAGAATCAAAGTCACCGCCAAAAATCATCAATAGTTCACTTTCAGCTTTAGGAGATGATGAATCTGTTTGAGAAAATAAAAAAATATACACATGCTCTGTTGCAAGTTGTTGGGTCATCGGAATTTCATACTGAAACTTATCTTTGTCATTAGAAACTATAGGATGACATATCACGTCCAAAATCATTAGATGATCAAATAGTTCTTCAACTTTAAGGTCTTTGGACATGGAATATCTATCTCCAAATGCTCTTTATGAGTTTATTTGTGTTCTGTTATTAAGTTGTTACCTCTTTGCTGCAGATGGAGTCGAAGTGTTTGATCTTATACCGGTTAGCTCTTCAGATATTAATAAGTGAAGGTATCAAGTTTACCGGACTTTAGAAGAAGATCTAAGAAGAATTAAGTTTCTACAAGAAAATAGGCCTTTAGCGAGGGGAAATATGGTCGTTAAAAGTTCAAATCTCGTCGTTATAAGTTGTTAACGACCAGAAAAAATTTGGTCGTCACCGTTCGCTAAAAGCTCCGACGTTAAAAGTTAACGACCGGATTACAATCCAGTCGTTAAAAATCTTTTAGCGACAACATAGTTTCCGGTCATTATACATCCTTTTTTACGACAAGATTTTTCCTTCGTGAATTCGTTATCCCGTCGCTAAAAGTCTTTAATGACAACAACTAATTTAGTCATTACAAGTGCTTTTAGCGACCGTTATTCCCTTCGTTAGTTGTACAACTTCTTTTAAGAACCAAATTTAAATTACAAAATTTTAAATTAGATAAATAGAAATAATTATTTATATGCTTTTTATACATACCTAACAACAGTCGAAAATAAACCAAAACTTGATATCTTTGTTAATGCAAAGAACTAAAGTATCATATTTACCAGAAATCAATCTGAATCGTATGACATTATTTTTAATAATCCCTAAAAGAGAAACAGAAAATTGTAGCATTTGTACAGTGTCTTTAAACCATCCCTAGCAAAACATAAACCTCTTGTCTTCAACTTGCTCTACACTTTCTTCAAGAATAGGTTCTTCGGACTTCAAACGTTTGATCTATTAATATTGTTGTATGCCAGTTCAGTAGCAAAGAATAAACAGCTAAAGGAAAAAGAGCAGATGTATGCCAGTTCAATAAAAAAAAGCTCATATCTGTTAACATAACAAATTAAATTATTTTTCATAATAAGTGCACACTTAAATAATAGAGATGCCACAAAAAAAAATCCAAAACACACAACAGAAGATAGCTGAGAGAAACAAATAAATGTAAGCCGATTAACAAAACTGACATAATAGATGCATATCGTTCGTAGGTGTCACGATCCGGATTTTTCACCCTCGGAGGGCGTGATGGCGCCTACTCGTAGAAGCTAGGCAAGCCACACATCTAGAATCCATAAATGCTTTTGTTTAAAAATCTATTTTTACCAATATAATTAACAGGAAATAAATAATTAAACAACAGCGGAATTTATAATTTAGTGGAAGACTTAAAAGATATAAACCGAAATAATAAGGAAAAATCCACATATGCCTCTACCCAGAACTGGTGTCATAACATTCACGGGCTACTAAGATTTACTACATACAACTGTTTGAAAGAAAGCAACACTATCTGCCTCGAATATAAGAGATAACAGATCATACATAAAGATAGAGGAGACGTCGGGCCTGCGGACGCCTGCAAGGCTACCTCGGTGTCTCAGTGAACTGAAGGTTGGCTCTCGAGCTACTACTGTTGTCCGATACCTGAATCTGTGCAAAAGAGCACAGAGTGTAGTATCAGCACAACCGACCCATATGCTGGTAAGTGCCTAGCCTAATCCCAGCGAGGTAGTAACGAGGTTAATACCAGACCATCAAATAAACCTGTGTAGTTGTATAATATATAGCAGAAAGTAAAGCAGAAATAAACAAATAAAGATGGGAGGGGAAAACATGCTTCCGGAAATAACAGATAAAGTAGAAGCTCAAGAGAATTATCAGGAAACCAAAATTCAACTTCTAACAAGGATAAGGAAAACAAAGGCAGATTTCACTCTTGGTTCACAACTCGTTGCAGGCGTGCAACCCGATCCCATTTCTCATATCTTGTGGTAGGTGTACCACCCGCTCCCATTTTATTATATCAACAGTTCTTCCAAATGAAATTTACTCCAACAAACGCAACAATCAATACGAATTCATAAGACAGCAAGTACACAGAAATTATGAATCACTGAGGAAAAAAATAATAACAAGTAGCAATTAAGAACAATTAAGCAATTTAATATTTAGTATATTAAATATTAAGTAACAATTAAGACACATAAACATGTAGCAATTATAGCATAAATTCAAGGCGTAATGTTGCGCAAGGATACCTTGATGTAATAACAAGTAACACAATAAAGGACATTTGACATAAGTATCACAGTAATTGTGGAATAAGATAATTAATATACTTGAACTGATAACAATAAGAAATCATAATAAACGGCAATAATATAAGTGCACGGCATCACCCTTCGTGCTTTTACACCCTCTCACCAAAACAATACATGGCATCACCCTTCGTGCTTTACACTCTTCCTCACCCAAGAAATAATTACAAAGCAATTAGGGAAAGGGAATCAATGGCATTACCATAAAGTCACGTAACCACTGGAAACCAGTAAAATAAACGTAAAGAACAACACAACTCAATTCCAGCAAGAATCAGGAAAATCAGAGATAAGTACACGGCATCACCCTTCGTGCTTTTACTCTCGTCCTCACCATAAGAATCAATATAATAGGCACGAAATGGTACATCGCGTGGCACGGCATCATCCTTCGTGCTTTTACTCTCGGAATGGTACATCGTGCGGCACGACATTACCCTTCGTGCTTTACTCTCTTTACTCACAATAAACAAACAATACACGACATCACCCTTCGTGCTTTAACACTCTTCCTTACCCAAACAACAATCACAAACAAGGGGCAGGGGAATAAACAAAATAATAATAATAAAAATTCCGGCAAGGGAATACAATTAAATTCCGGTAAGGGTACAACATCAATAATCTCAATGCCCCGGCAAAGAAAAATAATCAATAACCAATAATATCCCGACAAGGGAACAATTTAAATACTCTTTCTCTTTCTTTCACTTTCATTTCATATCTCACTTTACCACTTGAGCCAATGCTCCAAAGGGTTCAATCATTTCATATACATTCACATTTGTAATATAACTTGAGCCAATGCTCCTCGCTGTTCATAGGTCAGAATTTCCTTTCACAAGCTTTCGCAATAAATAGGAATCATCACCAAGGCAAGAGAAATGCAACGAAATCAAGATATTCACAATTTAAAGACTCACGGTCATGCTAGACACCAACGTATAGATACTCGTCACCATGCCTATACGTCGTATTCGACAATTACCACATAGAAAATAGGACTCAACTCCTAATCCCTCAAGCCAAGGTTAGACCAAACACCTACCACAAACTTCCACGGCCAATTCACTCCTCAATTACCGTTTTTCCTCTCGAATTTGGCTCCAAATCAATTGTATTTATACATAAATGACTTCAATACATCAATAAACACTATACAATGCGAACCCAATACCTCATTATAGCTTTTCCATCATTTTTCCAAAAATCCAAAAATTAACATCGGGCCCCCTTGGTCAAAATACGAGGTTCGGATCGAAATCAAATCCCCCATTCACCCACGAGCCCAAATATATAATTTTTTTAAATTCAACCCAAAACGAGGTCTAAATTAAGAAAAATAAAAAAACCCTAACTCTACCCAAATCCCTAATTTTCTACCTTCAATCACATATTTTAGGCCTAGGATTTCATTAGATGCTAAAGAAAATGGAAGAAAATAAGTTAAGGATTACCAACCCAAGAGGTTTTGGTGAAGAATCGCTTCCATGGTCGCCTAAGACCTTGGAGAAGAAGAGGTTTTGTGAAATTTCTTATGAATCTCGTAGCTACTGTTTTTTGAAGTTTTTTTAAAAAATAACTGGGCAAAAATGCCCTATGAGATCGCGAAGACGTTCATGCGATCGCATAGTGAAAAGGAAAGTTGGCTATTGTGATCGCGGACAGGATATTGCGAATGAATAAAAGAAACGGGCTCCATTTTCAGGTTTGGCTTTTATGCATTGCGATCACAGAGGAGGAATTCGATCGCATAGAACAAAAGGGTGGTTACTATACGCGATCGCAGGGGAACTTATGCGATCGCATACAACTAACAAGACACCTGAAAACTTACACTATGTGATCGCGGAAAATGCCTATGCGATTGCATAGAACAAAATCTCAGAATACCAGAACTGCTGTTTCTGCAACTATTCTAAGTCTAAAACCATCCCAAAACACATTCGAATCACAATCGAGCCCTCGGGGCTCCTAACCAAACACATGAACTAACTCAACAACTTCATACGAACTTATTCGTGCGATCAAATCACCTAAATAACCTCAAAAACAAAGAATCAAACCTCAAAATTAAAAAATTTTCTCAAACTTCATCAAGTTTCAAATTTGGAACTTTAAGTCCGAAACATGTCAAACGATGTCCGATTTTAACCAAACTTTACAGGACGGACTTAAAACATATATAAGACCTGTACCGGATGTCGGAACCAAAATACGGGCCCGATACCATCGCTTTCTAATCAAATTTCGTTTCCAATTTTCTTAAACATTTCAGAAAATAATTTCCTTTAAAATTCATTTCTTGGGCTCGGGACCTCAGAATTTGATTCCGGGCATACGCCCAAGTCCCATATTTTCCTACGGACCCTTCGAGACTAACAAATTACGGGTCCAGATCCGTTTACCTAAAATGTTGACCAAAGTCAAATTTATTTATTTTAACATCAAAACTTAAAATTTTTCACAGAATTTCATATTTAAGCTTTTCGGCTACGCGCCCGGACTACGCACGCAAATTGAGGCAACTCTAAATGAGGTTTTTAAGGCCTCGGGGACACAAAAGTTAATTAAAGACAGGTGATAACCCTTTGGGTCGTCACAGTAGGTGGCAATCAAACTTTGTCATACTATTACATCTAATTCAAGCAGTTCTAACTGTAAGGACACTAAAGTTTGCTTGCAAACCTGAAGTTAGAATGCAAAAATTAGCTAAATTCAAGGTGATATTGCACGGTCATAACAATCAGTCTACAAAATTATGAGCATTCCAAGAAAAATCGGTCAAATAGTACACTTAACATCAATACACTCAATTCTTGAGATATATAACAATTTGTAGATTGCAGTATATTTTATAAGACATTCTGATCAAAAGCATCGGCAGAAATGCACTCAATATATATATGTTCTTGAGATGTATAATAATTTACAAGTTGTAGAGGTTCGTTGAATTTATATTATTGTATATTTCCCTTCAAAATTTCCTTTAAGAGTATTATACTCTTTTTAACTACTCTTCCTAACAATCTTCTAGATTCGGATCCTAAATAATTTGCCTTTAGATGTTTGAATTCTATGACGACTCAGCCGATTGTCTTAAGAATTAACGCCCCGATCCCCTATTAACTATTTCCCCTAAGTTCATTTCTACTATTTTGGTTTGCTGGGACGTTCGGTATTGGGTTTCAGAGAGTTTTGGGACACTTAGTGCCTAAATAAGAACTTAAGTGTTGAAAAGTGGTCCATAGTCGGGACAGTATGAAAACTACCTCAGAATAGAAATCCGATGGTTCCGTTAGCTCCGTTAGGTGATTTCGGGGTTGGGAGCATGTTCGGAATGTATTTTGGAAGTCCGTAGCTCATTTAGGCTTGAAATGCCGAAGTTTGAATTTTTGAAATTTCCGGTCCGATAGTGAGTTTTTGATCTGAGGGTCGGATTGGAATTTTGGAAGTTGCAATAGCTCCGTCGTGTTATTTGGGACGTGTGTGCAAAATTTCAGGCCATTCGGACATGTTTTGGTTAGGTTTTTTATCGAAAGCGTATTTTGATAAAATTTGAAGTTCTTAGGCTCAAATCCCTGTTTAATTCGAGTTTCTGGCGTTGTTTTAGGCGGTTTAAGGATTGGTACAAGTTTTAATGAGGTATTAGGTATTATTGGTGCTTTTGGTTGAGGTCTTGGGGCCTCGAGATAATTCCGGGTGGTTAATGGGAAAATTTGAGAAGTGTTACAGCAGTTGAAGTTTTCTCTTCTGGTATTTTCGCATCTACGGCTTGGGAACCGCAGATGCGGTACCGAAGATGCGGCCAGGGGGGACCGCAGAAACGAAGTTGGATTTTTCCTCAGGAACCGCAGATGTGGTGCAATTTCCGGCAGAAGCGGAACCGCTTCTACGGTTAGTGGTCGGCAGAAGCGGGTTTATGCTGGTCCTTCAGTTTCCGCAGATGCGGTGGTATTTCCGCAGAAGCGGATCCGCATCTGCGATATATAGACCGCAGGTGCGGAATCTTGTCCTCTTAGTGAAAACCACAGAAGCGGTACTTGTTCCGCCGAAGCAGGATCGCAGATGCGGTCCCTTGTCCGCAGAAGCGGAAATCACTGTTTAGAAATAGTGAAATCGAGGATTTAATTTCAAAAGTTGGAAAATCAAATTTGAACTCGAGGGAAATTTTGAGAGGGTTTTGAAGAGGAGATTATTGGGTAACGTTTCTTTAATCCCTTCTAGTTATATTTCATCATTATATAGTTAAATCCATCACTAAAATTTCAATTGAGGATCAAAATTTGAAAAAAATGGGTAAAACTTCATAAGCTAAACTATTCAGTTTTGAGTGGGTGTTTAACCTTCGATTTGGGAGGACTTTATATGGTTAGACTCGTGAGAGTACGAGGGTTCTGAAAATATAAAAGTTATTCTATTCCGAGACGTTGGCCTGAAGGGCATTTTGGTTATTTTACCTAATTTCACGCCGTAGCTTTGAATTAAATAGTAAAACCAGTTGTTTGTGATGTTATTTACGATATGTAATTGAATTGAATTGATTTGGTCCATTTGGAGTCAGATACTCGTGGCAAAGGCGTGGTTTCTGGTTGATTTTTGTGCCGGTTCGAGGTAAGTGGCTTGTCTAACCTTGTGTGGGGGACCTTTCCCCTTAGGATTTGTTATTTGGTATTTGATTGCCTTGTACGCGAGATGAAGAGCGCGTACTTGAGCCAATTTTTGAAAATCCGGTTTTTACTTAAGATATTGAGACTGAGTTTCCTTTATATTTGCCTTATTTTACTTGCAATTATAACCTGTGTTAGATTAGAAAATCATGTTTAGTTGATTCAATTTGCCTAATTGCTTAATTTGCCTTGACTGTACTACGTGAAGCATGCTATGCTAGTACTACCTGTTGCTTGTCTTTTGTACTTCATTTCTTAGTATCTTCTGGTTGTGGTTGCACATTTACATTGGGACTACGGATGTGGGATTCCGGTAGCTCCCCCTTGTTTGTTTACTTTGGGACTATGGGTTAGATTCCCGGTAGATCCCCCTGCAGTTTTACTTTGAGACTACGGGTTAGATTCCCGGTAGATCCCCCCCTCCCGTACATTGATAGTTGGACTACGGGACGGTATCCCAGAAGATCCTTCGGATTTACACATGTGATGGACTACGGGACGGTATCTCGGGAGATCCATTGGACAGTTGATAAAAGGACTACAGGACGGCATCCTGGGAGATCTTCATTGTTATCATTGGTATTGAGCTGTACATATTTCGTGTTTACTCCGTTCTTGGTGTAGTTGTTATCGCCTTGTTTAACCTGTATATTCTCACTGTTGTACTCATTATTACTGTTAGTTTTTATATTGTTAATTCATATTATACTGTTTAACCTCAGTAGGGCCCTGACCGTCCTCGTCACTACCCAACCGAGTTTAGGCTTAGCACTTACTGAGTACCGCTGTGGTGTACTCATGCCCCTTCTGCGCATGTTTTTCATGTGCAGATCCAGGTACCTCCACCCAAGCACACTATCCTCAAGGCGGGGAGATCTAGCGGAGACTTTGAGGTATATCTGCGGCGTCCGCAGACTAGGAGTCTCTATTCTATTCCAGCTTTAGTAGTTAGTTTATCTTTTCTTTCAGTTGTTTAGACATTTTGGAGTTAGAGCAGCGTATTACATTTCTATTAGCCTGTGGTTCCCGTGAGTTTTCGGGTTTTGGGATGATATTATAGACTTTCGCGTTTGAGTTGTATATGCTAAGTGGCACTTATACACAATTTTCCTTCTATTTTTGCTTAGTTTAATTAATTGTTCCTGCAAGTATGTTATTTCCGCATTGTTAGGCTTACCTAGTCGTAGGGACTAGGTGACATCACGACATATTCACGGAGGGGGAAATGGGATCATGACAAGTTGGTATCATAGCTCTAGGTTCATAGGAGTCATGGAACACAGGCCGGTTATTTAGAGTCTCGATGATCGGTACAGAGACGTTTCTACTTATCTACGAGGGGCTGTGTAACTATTTAAGAAAAATCTTCATTTCATTTGAATTCCTTGTCGTGCGATATTTTTGAAATTAACTCTAAACTTCTGACTTCTATTCTCTCACAGATGGTGAGAATGCGTGCTACTTGAGATGATCAGGCACCCGCGCCCCCTTCTGCAGCCATCAGAGGCCGGGGCCGGGGGAGAGGTCGAGGACGTGCACGTGGTGCAGCCAGAGCACCTGCGCGAGCTACCGCCGAGGCACCACCAACCGATCCAGTCAGAGCCCAGGCACTTGGCACGCCTACTACTGCCACTACTACTCCAGCTCTCTAGGAGACTTTGGCTCATTTCATGAGTGTATGTACACTACCTTGGCTCAGGCAGGGTTGCTTCTCCTTGCTGTAGCCACATCCTAGGCCAGGGGAGGAGCACAAACTCCCGCCGTCTGCACTCCTGAGAAGTGAGTGTAGGTTGAGCAGGCTCCCGAGATTATTCCCGTACCGCTTGCAGTGCCAGTTTAGCCCGAGGACGGGTCAGCTGCTTTAGAGGACGAGCAGCGGAGACTTGAGAGGTTCAAGAAGTATGATCCCCCAGTATTCAGTGGATTAGCATCAGATGATGCCTTGGGATTTCTAGAGGCGTTTCACCGTATTCTTCACACTATGGGCATAGTGGAGTCTAGCGGGGTTTCTTTCACTGGCGCACTTATGAGATAGACAGGCCAGTCGAGGCTGCTTCACTGACTTGGACCCAATTCTCAGATATGTTCATGAGAGAGTTTGTCTATGACTGTTTCGGAGTATGCTATTCACTATACCAGATTGGCCAGCATGCATCGGCCTTGGTTGCTACAGTTCGGGAGAGACTTCGCAGGTTCATTGAGGGTCTTATCCTACCCATCAGATCTAGCATGGCTCTAGAGTTGGAGATGGACATTCCTTATCAGCAGGTAATGAGCATTTCTAGGTGGATTGAGGGTATGCTCGCCAGGGAGCAAGGGGAGAGGGAGGCCAAGAGGTCTCGAGAGTTGGGTCACTACTCTGGTGCCCGTACTCCATCAGCAGGTCGTTATGGCAGAGGTTATGCGAATCGCCCCATCCATTCAGCTCTTCTAGCAGCCAAAAGTGCTCCAGTTCAGCCTACACCTCAGGAGCCTTACTATGCACCTCCAGTTTCTAGCGCGCCTCCTGCGCGGGGTGCTTCCAGAGGTCAGTCCAGAAGACCTGGCCCTAGTCAGTCACAGCCACCGCATCCTCCCAGAGCTTGTTTCGAGTGTGGTGATACACGCCACATGGTTAAGGATTGCCCCAAACTTGGAAGGGGTGCATCTTCACAGACTGCTCAGCCACAGCGTGCTCCTCAAAGTTCTCAGGCCATGATCACAGCTCCAACTGCTACCCTACCTGCCCAGCCGGCTAGGGGCGGAGGTCGAGGAGATAGAGGTCACCCTCGAGAGAGGGGCCGGGCTAGATATTATGCTATTCCTGATCGTACTGAGGTTGTTGCCTCCGACTTCATCATTACAGGTATTATACTGGTTTGTCACAAAGAGGCATCGATTCTATTCGATCCTGGCTCTACTTATTCTTTTGTGTCTTCTTACTTTGCTCCGCATTTGGGTGTGCCTCGGGATTCTTTGAGTGCCCCCGTTTATATTTCTACTCCTGTAGGGGATTCTCTTATGGTGGACCACATTTATCGGTTATGTTTGGTTACTAGTCGTGGTTTTGAGACCAGAGCGGATTTATTGTTACTCGGTATGGTTGATTTTGACATTATTTTGGGTATGGAGTGGTTGTCGCCCCATTTTGTTATTCCTGATTGTCACGCCAAGACCGTGACGTTGGCTATTCCAGGTATTCCGTGTATTGAGTGGAGTGGTACTTTAGATCACACTCCTAGTAGAGTTATCTCTTTTATTAAAGCTCAGCGTATGATTGAGAAGGGGTGTGCCGCGTATTTAGCTTATGTGATAGATGTCAGTGCTGATACCCCTTCTGTTGATTCAGTTCCAGTGGTACGGGATTATCCCGATGTGTTTCCAGCTGATCTTCCGGGCATGCCGCCCGATAGAGATATTAATTTTGGCATTGATCTGTTGCAGGGCACTCAATATATTTCCATTCCTCCGTATCGTATGGCTCTTCCTGAGTTGAAGGATCAGTTGCAGGAATTGCTTGGTAAGGGTTTTATTCGACCCAGTATTTCACCGTGGGGTGCTCCTGTCTTGTTTGTGAAGAAGAAGGATGGTTCTATGCGTATGTGTATTGATTATCTCTAGTTGAACAAGGTTACAGTGAAGAACCGTTATCCTTTGCCTCGTATTGATGATCTGTTTGACCAGCTTCAGGGCGCACAGGTGTTTTCTAAGATTGACTTGCGCTCAGGTTACCATCACTTGAAGATTCGGGAGCCAGATATCTTGAAGACTGCCTTCAGGACTTGGTATGGCTATTATGAGTTCCTTGTTATGTCATTTGGGCTGACCAATGCCCCAAGCTTTCATGAATTTGATGCACAGTGTGTTCAGGACATATCTTGACTCATTCATTACTATTTTTATTGATGATATTCTGGTGTATTCCCGGAGTCGGGAAGATCATGAGCAGCACCTGAGGACCGTGCTTCAGACCTTTAGGGAGAAGAAGTTATATGCAAAGTTCTCAAAATGTGAGTTTTGGCTGGGTTCTGTGGCATTCTTAGGCCACGTGATTTCGAGTGAGGGTATTCGGGTGGATCCGAGGAAGATAGAGGCCATACAGAGTTGGACCAGGCTGTTCTCAGCCATAGAGATTCGCAGTTTCCTTGGTTTGGCGGGCTACTACCGTCGTTTCTTGGAGGAATTTTCATCGATTGCGGCCCCTATGACTATATTGACCCAGAAGGGTGCCCCAATTTAGTGGACAAAGGAGTGTGAGGCGACCTTTTATAAGCTCAAGACAGCTTTGACTACAGCCCAAATTTTGATGTTGCCTATCGGTTCGGGGTCTTATACTGTCTATTGTGATGCTTCGAGAGTTGGCCTTGGGGCGGTGTTGATGCAGGACGGTAGGGTGATTACCTACGCGTCCAGACAGTTGAAGATATATGAAAAGAACTACCTTGTCCACGACCTTGAGTTAGCTGCCATTGTTCATGCCTTGAAGATATGGCGTCATTATTTGTACGGTGTGCCTTGTGAGATCTATACTCACCATCGGAGCTTGCAGCACTTACTCAAGCAAAAGGATCTAAATATGCGTCAGAGGAGGTGGTTAGAGTTGCTGAAGGATTATGATATCACTATCCTGTATCACCCGAGCAAGGCCAATGTGGTGGCGGATGCCTTTAGTCGCCAGGCGGAGAGTTTGGGGAGTTTGGCATATTTACCAGCTTCAGAGAGGCCTATGGTGATGGATGTTCAGGACTTATCCAGCCAGTTTGTGAGATTGGATCTTTTGGAGCCCAGTCGGGTTCTAGCTTGTGTGGTTTCCCGGTCTTCCTTATTTGATCGTATCAGGGAGCAGCAGTATGAAGACCCTCATTTGCTTTTCCTTAAGGACAAGGTTTAGCGTGGAGATGCCAGAGATGTGACCATCGGAGATGACTAGGTATTGTGGATGCAGGGTCGGATTTGTATGCCCATGTTGATGGGCTTCGAGAGTTGATTCTAGAAGAGGCCCATAGTTCCCGGTATTCCATCTATCCAGGTGCCGCAAAGATGTATCAGGACTTGAGGCAGCACTATTGGTGGAGGCGGATGAAGAAAGATATAATTGGTTATGTGTCTAAATGCCTCAACTGCCAGCAGGTGAAGTATGAGCACCGGCGCCCAGGTGGGTTGCTTCAGCAGATAGAGATTCCGGAGTGGAAATGGGAGCGCTTCACCATGGACTTTGTATCTAGACTCCCACGGACCTTGAAGATGTTTGATGCCATTTGGGTTATTGTGGATCAACTGACCAAGTCTACTCATTTCATTCCTGTATGTACCACTTATTCACCGGAGCGGTTGGCGGAGATTTATATTCGGGAGATCGTCCGTTTACACGGTATTCCAGTTTCTATTATTTCGGACAGAGGTACTCAATTTACATCGCGGTTCTGGAGAGCCGTGCAGCAGGAGTTAGGCACTCGGGTGGAGTTGAGCATAGTATTTCATCCCCAGACGGATGGACAGTCCGAGAGCACTATTCAGATTCTTGAGGATAAGCTCCATGCGTGTGTGATTGATTTTGGAGGGTCTTGGGATCGTTTCTTGCCATTGGCGGAGTTTGCTTATAACATCAGTTATCAATCCAGCATTCAGATGGCGCCGTATGAGGCTTTATATGGTAGGAGGTGTAGATCTCCGGTGGGCTGGTTTAAGCCGGGTGAGGCCAGTCTATTGGGCATAGAGTTGGTTCAGGATGCATTGGAGAAGGTTAAGATGATTCAGGATAGACTCCGTACAGCCCGGTCCAGACAGAAGAGCTACGCGGACAGGAAGCTTCGTGATGTTTCATATATGGTTGATGAGCGGGTTCTGCTTCGGGTTTCGCCTATGAAAGGCGTCATGAGGTTTGGGAAGAAAGGAAAGTTGAGTCCGAGGTTTATTGGCCATTTTGGGATCTTGAGGTGAGTTGGGGAGGTTGCCTATGAGCTTGCCTTACCTCTCAGTTTGGCTGGAGTTCATCCGGTATTTCATGTTTCGATGCTCCAGAGATATCACGGTGACCCATCGCACGTGTTGGATTTCAGTTCACTCAAGTTGGACAAGGATCTATCCTATATTGAGGAGCCAGTGGCCATATTGGACAGGCAGATCAGAAAGTTGAGGTCAAAGAATATTGCTTCAGTAAAGGTTCAGTGGTGGGGTCAGCCGGCCGAGGAGGAGACCTGGGAGGCCGAGCAGGATATGCGCAGCAGTTACCCTCATCTTTTCACTACTTCAGGTATGTTCTCTATGCTCGTTCGAGGACGAATGAATGTTTAACTGTAGGAGGATGTGACGACCCGGCCGGTATTCTTAAGAATTAAGGCCCTGATCCCCTATTAAATGTTTCCCGTAAGTTCATTTCTGCTATTTTGGTTTGCCGGGACGTTCGGTGTTGGGTTTCGGAGAGTTTTGGGACACTTAGTCCTTAAATGAGAGCTTAAGTGTTGAAAAGTAGTCCATAGTTGGGACAGTGTAAAGATGACCTCGGAATGGAAATCCGATGGTTCATTTAGCTCTGTTAGGTGATTTCGGGGTTGGGAGCATGTTCGGAATGTATTTTGGAAGTCCGTAGCTCATTTAGGCTTGAAATGCCGAAGTTTGAATTTTTAAAATTTCCGGTCCGATAGTGAGTTTTTGATCCAAGGGTCGGATTGGAATTTTGGAAGTTACAGTAGCTCCGTCGTGTTATTTGGGATATGTGTGCAAAATTTTAGGCCATTCGGACGTGTTTTGGTTAGATTTTTGATCGAAAGCGTATTTTGATAAAATTTAAAGTTCTTAGGCTCCAATCCCTGTTTAATTCGAGTTTCTGGCATAGTTTAAGGCGTTTTAAGGATTGATACAAGTTTGAATGAGGTATTAGGTATTATTGGGGCTTTTGGTTGAGGTCCCGGGGGCCCTCGGGATGATTTCGGGTGGTTAACGGAAAAATTTGAGAAGTGTTACAGCAGCTGAAGTTTTCTCTTCTAGTATTTTCGCATCTATGTCTTGGGAACCGCAGATGCGGTACCGCAAATGCGTCAAGGGGGACCGCAGAAGCAAAGTTGGATTTTTTGTTAGGAACCGCAGATATGGTGCAATTTCCGCAGAAGCAAAACCGCTCCCGCGATTAGTGGTCCGCAAAAGCAGGTTTAGGTTGGTCCTTCAGTTTCCGCAGATGCGGTGGTATTTCCATAGAAGAGGATCCGCATCTACGATATACAGACCGCAGGTGTGGAATCTTGTCCTCTTAGTGAAAATCGTAGAAGCGGTACTTGTTCCGCAGAAGCGGGACCGCAGATGCAGTCCCTTGTCCGCAGAAGCGGAAATCACTGTTCAGAAATAGTAAAATCGAGGGTTTAATTTCAAAAGTTAGAAAATCAAATTTGAGCTCGGGAGAGGGCGATTTTGAGAGGGTTTTGAAGAGGAGATTATTGGATAACGTTTCTTTAATCCCTTCTAGTTATATTTCATCATTATGTAGTTAAATCCATCACTAAAATTCGAATTGAGGATCAAAATTTGGAAAAAATGGGTAAAACTTTATAGGCTAAACTATTGAATTTTGAGTGGGTGTTTGACCTCCGATTTGGGAGATTTTTATATGGTTAGACTCGTGAGAGTATGACGGTTCTGAAAATATAAAAGTTATTCGATTCTGAGACGTTGGCCTGAAGGGCATTTTGGTCATTTTATCTAATTTCACACTGTAGCTTTGAATTAAATAGTAAAACCAGTTGTATGCGATGTTATTTACGATATGTAGGGGTATTCATTAAAATCCAAAAAACCGAACTAAACCAAACCGACCAAAAAAAACCGATACTAATTGGTTTGGTTTGGTTTTGGATTTGAATTTTGAAAACCGACTAAATTTGGTTTGGTTTTGGTTTTAATAGAAAATAAATCGAACCAAATCGACTATAGGATTATCTATTTCAAATTTATTATTACACCTATATATATGCATATTTTTATACAAATGTCACGACCCAAACCCATCTGGTCGTGATGGCGCCTCTCGTGAAGACAAGGCCAGCCCACAGAACATTTAACTCCTCAAATATCTGACAGTTATTAATCATAAATAAGTTTAAAGCAGGAATATCATAACCAGCAATACGGACATAACCGCGATAACAAGAAAGCCAACCCAAATCCAGCCCGCAATTGGGGTGTCACAAGTCATGAGCTAATACAGAGTTTAATAACTACTACAAGGCTGTATCTAAGAACATAGTCCGAAGATAGATGAAGTACAAAAGATAAGGAAGAAACGGGGGCTGTGGACGCTAACAGCTACCTCGTCTCTCTGGGTTTGCCTGGTTTGGCTGAAGATCAGCGCTCAGGAACGAACTCTGCTATACCTATATCTGCACACACAGTGCAGGGAGTAATATGAGTACTCCGACCCACTGAGTAATAAAAATAAATAATATCTGAGAATATAGAAATCCCACAAAGGCACAATTAATGCTATCTCAAGTAGTAAAATCAGGTAAACAGTAGAAACCAGTGATATATAGTGAGAAAACTCTTTGAAAATAGTTAAAAATATTTATCCTTAATCAGTAAGAGATACTCAGGAACCTGCCCCTCAGGCGCCATATCAAACTCTCAGTACAGTAGCAGCCCAGCGGGCTCCGTATCAATCACCCAGTACAACATCAGCCCCTCGGTCTCACTCTCACTCGTATGGGTACCCGTGCTCACTGTGGGTGTGCAGACTCCGGAGGGGCTTCTACAGCCCAAGCGCTATCAATAAGGCCTGAAAGCCTGAACATATCAATATGAGGCCTGAAAGCCTCCTAACATATCTCTCGAGGCCTGAAAGCCTCCTCACATATCGCTCGAGGCCTGAAAGCCTCCTCACATAACACTCGAGGCCTGAAAGCCTCCTCTCATAACACTCGAGGCCTGAAAGCCTCCTCACATCACTCATCGTATCCTCACACATGGCCCTCGGCCTCCATCAGTCAAAAAATATAATCAAAAGCCCCTCGGGCATCAGTAACAATCATACTCAGCTCAAACAATAGTTCAAATATCAATTAAAACTCCATGTTTGAGTAAAATATGGCTGAGTTCATGAAACAGTGTAAATCACATGGACTGAGTTCAAATAATATTTCAAATAGTGAGGAGAACAGTGATGATATCTCATAAGGAGTTCAAACAGTCGGCAATAAGCCCCAAATATGGCAATAAGCCCAAATCATAGTGAAAAACAACAAGTCATAGCTAATACGCGGTAAAAATATCATCCGGACTGGACCAAGTCACAGTCCCCAATAGTAAATGACCCCGCGCTCGTCATTGAACGCGTGTCTCATCTCAACACAGCACCAAGTTGTGCAAATCCGGGGTCTCAAGCCCTCAGGACATCATTTAAAGTCATTACTCACCTCTAGCCGGCCAAGAATCTAGCTCGCCAAGCCCTTTCCCCTCGAATCGGCCTCCTCGCACGTCAAATGTGACCAAAACCACAAGGAAGGTGTTACAATAAGCTAAAGGAACATAACCCAATCGAAATTACTCGAAAAACATCGAAAATCGCAAAGTTGGCAAAACCCCAGCCCCGGGCCCACTCCTCAAAAAATTACGAAATTCACATCACCGGATTCCTCGTCTCTCCATGAGTCTATACATATCAAATTCATCAAAATCGGAGTTCAAATGCCCCTTCAAATTCCAAATTTACATTCCAAAAACCAAGCCCAAGTTCTTCCAATTTTTACTCCAATTTTCCTTGAATTAAAGGTAGATTCTTCAATATAATGATGTTTCTAAGCCATAGAACTCAACTTCGATGAATTCCCAGTCAAAAATCTCTAAAAATCCCGTCAATAGCTCTCAAGCTCGCTCAACAATGGAGGAAAAATGATGGAACTCGCGGATGAAATAATCCCTTTAAACCCTTCTGTGCACAGTCCTTTTCGCTTCTGCAGGACCGCTTTTGCGGCCAAATGACCGCTTATGCGGTTTTTCATTAATTACACAGCTTCCGCTTTTGCGATTCACTATCCGCTTCTACGGATTTCCCAAGACCGCTTCTGCGGTTACACACACGCTGATGCGGAAAGGGTCCGCTTTTGCGGAATCGCCACTCAAGCACCAAGATTGATTCTGCGCCTTCATACCCGCTTCTGCAGAACTACTTCTATGGTCCATTTCCGCAGAAGCGGAAATACCAGATGACAGCAATTTACAGACCTGTAGCAACCTTCAAAAATTCTCGTTTAACAACTCAAATTCACCCCGAGGCCCCCGGGACCTCAACCAAAAGCACCAACACAGCCCAAAACCTTATTCAAACTTTTTCCAATCCTCCAAACACGTCAAACAACGCTAAAACCATTAAATCACATCGAATTCAAGCCTAAGTTTCTTCAAAACTTCTGCAATACGCATTCGATCAAAAACCCGACCAGACGACGTTCGAAAGACCTAAAAATTTGCAGACATATCTAAAATCACCTATTGAAGCTACACCAACTCTCAGAATTTCATTCCGACCCTCGGATCAAAATCTCACCCATCAACCGAAATTCGCCAAAATACTAACTTCGCCAATTCAAGCCTAATTATACACCGGACCTCCAAATTCAATTCCGATCGCACTCCTAAGTCTCAAATCAACCCCCGAAGCTAACCAAATCACTGGAATTCACATTCGAGCCCTCTAACTATATAGTTAACTTCCGGTTGACTTTTCCAAAACAAGCTTCCTTCCAAGAGGCTAAGTGCCTTATTTCCAACTAGAACCAATCCAGTTCTACCCTATCAACTCAAATACTGATATTGAAACATAGAGCAACACAATATGGGGAAATGGGGCGGTAACTCACGTGACGACGGGCCGGGTCGTCACAACAAACCTTCAAAAAATTTATGGTAAATGTTAATAGTTTGCACGTTTAATATAGTTCTTTACCTTTACATTCTAGTTTGATTGATAGTTTTCTTTTGTTTAATGTAAGAATCCATTTTATGTTAAAAATAATATATTTTTAATTGAGTTCTTAAATTATCCATCACTATTTGATTCAATTATCATCAATATATCTTGGTAAATAATAGATTTCTCAAAGGGCAATTGATTTGATACTGTTACATTGAAAATGTGGCTGAAATATGGGTTTTGGTAGTGTATGTCTTATATTTAAGAAAACACTGATAAATAACCGAAAAAAATGAAAAATCAATTTAAACCAAATCGAGAAAAACCGACCTAATTGGTTTGGTTTGGTTCTAATATTTGAAAAACCGACTTACTTGGTTTGGTTTCTTTTTAGGGAAAAACCGATCCAAACCGAACCATGAAACCCCTAACGATATGTAATTGAATTGAATAGATTTGGGTCATTTGGAGTCGTATACTCGTGGCAAAAGCGTGAATTCTGGTTGATTTTTGTGTCGGTTCGAGGTAAGTGGCTTGTCTAACCTTGTGTGGGGGGGGGACCTTTCCCCTTAGGATTTGTTATTTGGTATTTGAGTGCCTTGTACGCGAGGTGACGAGCACGTACTTGAGCCAATTGTTGAGAATTCAGTTTTTACTTAAGTTATTAAGACTGAGTTTCCTTCATATTTGCCTTATTTTACTTGCAATTATAACCTGTGTTAGATTAGAAAAGCATGTTTAGCTGATTCAACTTGCCTAATTGTTTAAGTTGACTAGTACTACCTGTTGCTTGTCTTTTGTACTTCATTTCTGAGTATCTTCTGGTTGTGGTTGTGCATTTACATTGGGACTACAGATGTGGAATTCTGGTAGCTCCCCCCTTGTTTGTTTACTTTGGGACTACGGGTTAGATTCCCGGTAGATCCTCCTGCTGTTTTACTTTGGGACTACGGGTTAGATTCCCGGTAGACCCCCCCTCCCCCACATTGATAGTTGGACTAAGGGATAGTATCCCGGGAGATCCTTCGGATTTACACATGTGATGGACTACGGGACGGTATCCCAGGAGATCCACTGGACAGTTGATAAAAGGACTACAGGACGGTATCCCGGGAGATCCTCATTGTTATCATTGGTATTGAGCTGTACATATTCCATGTTTACTCTGTTCTTGATGTAGTTGTTATCGCCTTGTTTAACCTGTATATTCTCACAACTGTACTTATTATTACTGTCAGTTTTCATACTGTTAATTTATATTATACTGTTTAACCTCAGTAGGTCCCTGACTTTCCTCGTCACTACCCAACCGAGGTTAGGCTTGGCACTTACTGAGTACCGCTGTGCTGTACTCATGCCCATTCTGCGCATGTTTTTCATGTGCAAATCCAGGTACCGCCACCCAGGCGCACTATCCTCGAGGCGGGGAGATCTAGCAGAGATTTTGAGGTATATCTGTTGCGTCCGCAGACCAGGAGTCTCTATTCTATTCCAGCTTTAGTAGTTAGTTTATCTTTTCTTTCAGCTGTTTAGACATTCTGGAGTTAGAGCAGCGTATTACATTTCTATTAGCATGTGGTTCCCGTGAGTTTTCGGGTTTTTGGATGATATTGTAGACTTTCACGTTTGAGTTGTATATGCTAAGTGGCACTTATATACAGCTTTTTCTTCTATTTTTGCTTAGTTTAATTAAATGTTCCCGCAGGTTATGTTATTTCCGTAGGCTTACGTAGTCGTAGGGACTAGGTGCCATCACGACATGTTCACGGAGAGCGAACTGGGATCGTGACAAATTCGGAGAATAACCTAAGAAGCTCTTACTGCGTATTAGCAGGAAGTTTACATTAGTGTAAAGGACAATATATTGGAGTAAGAAAATCTTAGATCTTTCAAAACAATTTAGAGAACTGATTTTCGATTTAGAAGTGCAAAATATTATAATCATCTACTCATTTTTCTTGTGTGATTGCTCCAGAGAAAGGATGAAAAGTATTCATGATAATCTGTCCTCAAGAACTTCAAGCCTTGACGGTGTTTCTCTCTTTCATAACTTTCTTTACAAGTATACAAGTCAAAATTGTCCCAATAATACTCGTTATGCTAAAGGTAAACGTATCTGTAAACTAAGACTTATTGAACGAGTTTCTTGACTTTTTTCCTAAATTGAGAACACGTCGAAAAATTATGGTTAGCCACTTAATATAATAAGATGTTAATAAATAACTATGAAATCATACCTTAAATTTTTTAGTTAAAAAATGCTCCTTGACAATTAATTCCCAATCACTCTTGTCTCCCCCATTTGGTACATTTTTTAGAGCATCATGAAATGGCTTAGACTTAATATTTTTGTGCAGCAATCCTTTCCAATTGTTCCATAACTTTCTCGTATGTTTCAAGACATGATCTCGTTGTCATTTATATCATAACTGTCAAATTTGTCCTATAATATTCACAAGTATCAGTAAACTTGGAACTTATTTTGGAAATTAAAAAATAAAAAATTAACCACATGTGTGTATCAAAAAATATGATAAATAGCTTATAAAGGTTATTATACGAGTTGTAATTAATAGAGAGGGCAGATTCTTTAAAGAAAATTGTGAAGGGGTCATGAGTTTATATTTGGTTCTATTTAATAGGCAAAAGAAGGAAACTTATCCATAAATATACTTGCAATAGTCAAAATATGCATGATTAACAACTGCTACTACAATTGCTTCAAGTGTGTGGCTTCCACCAACATAATGGCCAAGCGAATGATAAGTCAAGAAAGCAGCACACAAGTTACCGTTTGGTATCTAATAAATGGGGTACCATGCAACAGAAAACCTGCAAATAGAAAAGTACCATTAGATTTTCATAGAATTTTGCTCTACAACTTAAAGATGATTATACTTCTACATACTTCTTTCCCCGTATTTCCTTTTTCCAAAAAGGACCACAATCTTGCATTGTGCTTCACACATTCAAAAACTAAATACAATCATACTAGCTAGAAGCCTTTTCCATACTAACCATTAATAAGGGTGCAGGTCAGGTAAGTGAGTGGACTGTAGGACGGATGGATCTCCATAAACTTCAGAACTTGAAGGCAAATTACCAGCAACAAGTCCCTGAATCCTAAAATAGAGAGTAGGAGAAAGTCATCTTAGCAACGAATTGAAGTGCCTGACACAAACAAAATGACTATCATGATCATCCAAATGAAGGGCTAATGTTGCATAGTAGGGGGCCATGGACTAGTCATCATATTTTTTCGAAGTTACCAAGATTAGTGATAAATTATACTCCCTTCGTTTCAATTTATATGAACCTGTTTGACTGGGCACGAAGTTTAAGAAAAAAATAAAGACTTTTCGAATTTGTGGTCCTAAACAAGTTCAGATGGGGCCCAGAGTATTTTTGTGGTTGTAAAAACTTCTCATTAAGGGTAGAGTTGTAACTTTAACCTAAATTGTTACCAAATTTAGAAAGGGTTCATTCTTTTTGGAACGGACCAAAAAGGAAATAGGTTCACATAAACTGGAACAGAGGGAGTACTGATTATATGAAACATCATTTATCACTGATTATAGGAGAACATCTCCTGTAAATATTTTAACTTTGACCTACTTTTATGAAAAATTTACAGTGAAAAGTTGATCATTACTTATAATGGTAACGAATAACAACACTAAAATGATAAGAGACAACATAAGTACCAAATACTTTTCAAATAAAGATTTATGATTTTGAGGCTGTTCACGTTCGGAATATTCAAACAAAAGCTCCACATTATCATCAGACAACTTAAATTCAACTGGTTGGTGATGCAAATCTGTATTGCTGCACTCTGGAGATGAACTCCAGTTCCTTTTTTGCAAAGAGCTTGAGTCCTCAACACGAGGTTGAGGTACAAGTATAGAAAATATTGTGCGAAAGTCAACCATAGAACCCTCAGATATTTTATTTATCCCAGAGTCCACCACATCTATCAACCCCGGAGTTCCATTATGTAGCTTGCATGGGTCCTATGGCACTTGAACAGCTGAACTACTGACAAAAGTGGAACAAAATATGCACCGAACTTAAGACGATCAATCCCACATTGTCTACAACTTTTATGATCCTCCACTTTTACCACTAAACCATAGCTCCCATGTTTCTCGTAAAACTGCCACAAGTTCCCCAAAGAGACATTCAGTATCTCATGCCTGCATAGAGGTGCACCTTGACCACGGACACAAGCCTGACAAGTTCGGATATGTGGACATACAGCTGGAGAGGCAAAATAAATAAGTTTCTCAAACTCAGCAACAGGATAGCCCTTACCTAACGCAATGGCTTCAGAGGCTAGTTGTGCCCTATGGGCCTCAGTCACTGCCCAACAAATGCTTTTGAAATTATTTTGAAGACTAGAAAATATTCGGGCTTTATCTCCAGGGATCAAAAACTTTGAAGAACCAGCATTCTTGTAGTGCTCCTCTGTAATAGTATACGTGTTACAATTTCTCAATTTCTTAAACTGAGTAACACCTGGTAAATCTTTTATATTTCCTAAACTTTGACCTGCATTTATGTCACGACCCTAAACCCAGACCCCATCGTGATGGCGCCTCTCGTGGGGACAAGGTCAGCCAACTAACCCAATTCATCCTTTTAAAGTAGTTAAACAATTCATAAGTAGTTTGAATATGATTTAATTGATAATAATTAGCGGAAGTACAACCCGACACAACCAAAACCGGGGTGTCACAAGTCACGAGCATGTATTGGAGTATAAATACAACTACAAGGTCTGAAGTATACGAAACAGGACTGATAAACAAAAGGGAGAAAAGCGGTTCTGCGAATGCTGGCAGTCACCTCGCTAATTCCGATAACTCTGCCTCCGATCAGTCAAAACCCGCTATCGGGTGCAAAAATACCTGCATCTGCACACACGGTGTAGGGAGTAAAGTGAGTACTCCAACTCAGTGAGTAATAAAGGTAAATAATAACTGAGCAGTAAGAAATCACGTAAAGCAAACCAACATACTGTATAGAAGCAGTATAAAACCCTTTGAGGAAAGCAGTGAAGCTGTGAAATCTTTAGAAATATCTTAACTCAGTTTAAACCTCTTTTGGAAATGAGTTTTTCAACAGTTACGCAATGAATGCAAACAGTTAGTGCCGATAAACACAGAAAAATCCGCCCCTCGGGCACAAATACCATAGTATAACAGGTAAAATGACAAGTAAATAGGAAAGATGAACACATAAAGGTTTGCCCCTCGGGCAATATCTCAGAACAGTACCAGCCCCTCGTGCTCACTCTCAGAATAGTATCAGCCCCTAGGGTTCACTCTCAGAACAATATTAGCCCCTCGGGCTCACTCTCAGAACAATGGGTACCCGTGCTCACTATGGGTGTGAAAAATTCAGAGGGGCCCTCTTACGGCCCAAGCGCTATATCAAGCCACCTCGTGGCATCATCTCTCGACACTCGGCCTCCCATTACTCGGCACCCGGCCTCACATCACTCAAGCCACCTCGTGGCGTATAAATGTATATCAGGCCCTCGGCCTCATATCACTCAGGGTATCCTCACAAATGGCCCTCGACCTCACTCAGTCAGATATCATCACAAGCCCCTCGGGCATTAGTAAAATAGTAGTTCTCAGCCCAAAACATCATTTAGAAATATCGTTTGAGTCTCAAAACTGAGTAAAATGGCTGAGTTGTAAAATAGTGGAAATCAGCATGACTGAGTTCAAGTTCTAAGTCAAAACAGTGAGAAAACAGTGATAATAATCCCCGAAGGGTTCAAATAGTTGGCACGAAGCCCAAATATGACAATCAGCCGAAATCATGATGATAACAAGTAAATTTCAGTCAAATACACGATAAATTCATCAATCGGAACGGACCAAGTCACAATCCCCAATGGTGCTCTACCCCACGCTCGCTATCCGGCGTGCAAGTCACCTCAATATAGCACTACAATATGCAATCCGGGGTTTCAAACCCTCATAATATCATTCACAATCATTACTCACCTCGAACCGGCGAAATCTCTAGCTCGGGACGCCTTTGCCCCTCAAATCGGCCTCCACGCGCATCTAATCTATCCAAATACAGAGCGAATACATCACAATATGCTAAGGGAACAAAGCCCTAGCGAAAACAATCAATAACGGGCACAAATCCCGAAATTACCAAAACCCGAGCCCCGGGCCCACTTCTTGAAACTCAGAAATTTTTACATCAACGGGTTTCTTATCTCCTCACGAGTTCATACATACCAAAATCTCTCAAATCCGACCTCAAATGGTCCTCCAAATCCCCAAATCAAATTTCAAAATCCCAAACCTTTGTTCTTCCATTTTGTTCAAGTTTCCATGAATTTCTAGATAGATTTCATAATAGTATCACGTTTTAGGTTCAAAAATCTTACCTTCAAGCAATTCTCCTTGAATCCTTCTTTAATCACCTTCAAAAAGCTCAGCTATGGAGGAAAAATAACTCAAAATCGCGGATGAAATGTTTTATAAACTTTCTGCCCAGTTCTGAAATTCCTTCATCGCGTTCGTGACCACTGCCTCGCGAATGCGAAGCACATCTTTTAATTTCCCAAAAATAACCCTATGCGAACACGACATACTCCATGTGAACGCGATGCTTCTCTTTTTCAAACTATGCAAACGTGAGACTTCAGCTGCGAACGCGATGCTTCACTTTTCTAAACTATGCGAATGCGAGCCCTCAGCTACGAACTCGAAGAGCTACGACCTCTGAACCACAAATCCTTGTACGCGAACGCGGGAAGCTTCATGCGAACGCGAAGAACCATCTCACAGCCTTACGCGAACGCGAAGGCTTAAATCCTGGCCTTTCAAAGTCCTTCTATGCGAATGCGAGGCTCCTCTCGCGAACGCGAAGAGATAAATCTCTGAAACACCTGAAATGAAAATCTACAACTTTTAAACTTAGAAAATTGTCCGATTGACCACCCGAAACTGACCCGAGGCCCCCGGGACCTCAACCAAAAGCACAAACACATCCCAAAACCTCATTCAAACTTGTTCCAATCATCAAAATACCTCAAACAACACCAAATCCACCAATTCACATCGAAGTTTTCTAAAAACATCTGAAACACGCTTTTGATCAAAAACTCAACTAAACCACGTCCGAATGACCTGAAATTTTGCGCGCACATCCCAAATGACATAACGAAGCTACAACAACTCTCGAAATTCCATTCAGACCCTCGGATCAAAATCTCACCTACCAACCAGAAATCTCCAAAATACTAACTTCGCTAATTCAAGCCTAATTCTACACTGGACCTCCAAAACCAATTCCGATCACGCTCCTAAGTCACAAAACACATCCCGAAGCTAACCGAACCATTGGAACTCACATTCGAGCCCTCTAACATATAAGTCAACATCTGGTTGACTTTTCCAACTTAAACCTTCTTAAAAGAGACTAAGTGTCTCATTTCTTACCAAATCCACTCCGAACGCAAACTAATCAACTCGATCACATAAAACCCGGATAACAAAGCATAAAGAAGCAGAAATGGGGGAAATGGAGCGGTACCTCATGAGACGACTGGCCAGGTCGTCACATCCTCTCCAACTTAAATAAACATTCATCCTCGAACGCGCCCAGAGTCATTCTAAAAGCCAACCAATCGCTGAATAACCTTACCATGCATATACCCGGGGGTGATCCCACATCACCCTATCTCATATAGGTCCGATAACTCATAATAACTGAAATTTCACAACCCAATCTAGCCCATAAACCTTAGAACCACATTTCCATTTTCAAAATCATACACAACATCAGAACCTCACATCTATATTCAGAATAAGCCCGAACCAACTGCAACCTCAGGTGCAATTACCTGATATACTACATAACTCAAACACTCGTAGTGATAACTTCTGTTCACAACAGTTGCACACAATGTCCGAATACCGGTAGAAAATCTCTTATCAACTAAAGTTTTGTTCCAACACTTTTACATATACTGCAACTGATAACTAAAACATGCAGTAAGCCATCACCATTTCTTAGATCAATACCTCCCTCAACAATGCCATTCGGAGCCAACCAAGCCGACTCAAGATAGAACACTTACCCATATTGACCTGCCAACGAACCCTTATCAAGGAAACCTGAAGCTGCTCCTTCCACTTCTATAATTCTGTCGGTGCCATATGATATGGTGCAAGGCACCAAATCAATACTGAAATTAACAACCTTTCCTGGCGACATGCCCAGCCACAAGAAACACATCTGAAAAGTCTGTCACCACCGGAACTGAATCAATATGAGGAGCCTTAGCACTGGCACTCATCACAAGAGCCCAATTAAGAGAGACAAATCCTTCCCAGCCGTCCACTGGGTCTTCAAAATATAAAAATCCTCGAATAACACAACACGAAAACAACCAGTCTAAACCCAAATTTCACCGTCCGAATACATATCACACCTCAAGTACCCAATCATTCCACGAAAGATATTATAAATTCCCCTATGCCCTCAAGCTACCTCAAATATCAGCAGTCGATCTAACAAGAAAGCACTGCAGTACTACCGAAGTACTATCAACTTAATCACATTGCCTTTTCTGAAACATGTACCCTCGTTAAATCACTATGATTAGCAATACGATTCCCTTAATCATCTGAAGATCGTTCACCCTAATCATCTGAGGCTCATTTCTCTAATCACCTAAAACTGCCCGTATTGCCTAAGAATTTTATAACTTTCCATTCAAAACTAAACCGTAACCTTACACACACAAATCTCAATCCTCCATAACATATCGCATATACCATACCACCCTAGGATAACATGAGAACTCCATCTCCCTTTCGAGCTACAAACATCTACGTACTCAACTAGTCAAGAACTTTCCATTGGTCCCACCTAGAAGAAAATCACAATACATCCCATGCTCCGCATGCCCATTGGAGATATACATCTCCAAACCGTAGTAAAACCATCAAGAACTCTCCGAGTTCCCCTAGCACAAATCAGACCTGCAAGGACTGAATCCTTCTAACTCGACCAAGATAAGAAAGCCATCAAAACCTACGAGCATTGCCGCAAAATACATGTAAGAACTCATTACCTCAAACACACACAAGGAACAAATCATATATTTACCATACCGGTCCGGTCTACTACCAAACTACCTCATCTATCTAAATTTCCTTCTGATTCATCTTCAACTTGATATTTCCTTTTTGCTGTAGCACCACAATTCCTCAATTCAGACTTACCACACAGAACCAAACATAAAGCCACACCGTCTAAGGATCATAGGTCGCTGAATACTTCCTTAATCATTCCCAAAAGTACCATATTCCAAACTACATTACTCTGAAGAACTTCCTGCAAATCCAAATCTGTTGCCGTTACAGTCCTGGTACTGATACATAGAATCCCATAATTAACATATGGATACTACAAGTCTTAACCTCTTCCAATGGAGACTCAGTTTCTAATCACATATACAACTTTAAGATACCCAATCGTTACATGTAGAATCTTGAACACATTAGAACCATTCTCGAGAGTCATTTACTCTATTTACACTGCAAATAGCCTGATCAAACAAACAGAACCACCTATGCCTCATTAGCACTCACATCGCAGGATACGACCTCATCCCAATACAACCAAGCATCTTCCTGCTCTATGCACCAAGCATTCTTTACCAACAACAACGTATGACATCCTGTGATTCTCGCACACCTACGAAACACCATATAAACTTGTCAAAATTTTCCTTCACTCGAGCCATCCTCGACTTTAATCTCCGTGAGCCATCACTGACTCACCAACACGCCTCAAACTGGAACCAACATAGCACCTAATCGTGCAATCAACTTAATCAATAGCAAACTCTCCCACTTGGCTTAAAGCTATAGATCAAAACACACCCAATAACTCATAACGCATATACTCTATTGCTGCCATAATATCATAGTGAGATTAAACTCAATCCTTCATAAGCTCGTGAAATACAGACCATCTGGTACTTTAAATCTTCTGCAAAATCTTGCATTCATCCTCGCAACAGACAAGCTCACTCTCTAGGCGACCCAATTTAGATTTCAACACATATTCTTCACTTGCAAATGAGATATTCTAATAGACAACATAAGGATCACACAACCTTAGAACACTCCGCAAGAGATAACCCATATGTTTTGCCTCCAACTAACATTTCTGTATACCTTCCACTGTCACAAGCATTATGTAGTCACTTGATCTTCCTGACTTTGGACTCATACCGCAACATGAAATTTACTTCACTCCCAACTAGGAACATGGAAAGATTCTTCGCACACCCATAACTCGGGCTATACCTCGAATCAGGATGGACCTCAAGCATCTAATAGTTCTTCCATCATTCAACAGACCCTTCTCATCGCTTCCAAATCATATGGATACACCTCACAGTACTAACATACTCATCACATAGCCACAACCGTCACTTCCACTAACAGGGACACTACCGAACATATAAGTTCAAAAACACTTGTTCACATAATCAGCACCTTGATGCTCAAGCCATAGGCAAAGATCCGGCCTCAAGTCCTCTAGACTGGCCCAACATAAACTCACAGAGATCACATCTCGCCCCTCGATCGGGGAATCACAAGCCATCAAGGCACATCTGGTATTGAGCACTTATGCGTGCATGCGAATGCATGGAAGGAATTTCAAGAGTTACTTTTCAAGCTGAATCAAGGACGCACCATATGAATTCAAGAATATGAAGTTTTCCTAAAGGTTCTGAAGCCTCTCAAGGATAAATACAGACATCTCCATAATGATCCGAAAGACTCTACTAAACCTGCTCATGACTCATGAGACCTATGTAACCTAGGATCTGATACCAACTTGTCACAACCCTAAACCCAGACCCGGTCATGATGGCGCCTCTCGTGGGGACAAGGCCAGCCAACTAACCTAATTTATCCTTTTAAAATAGTTAAATAGTTCATGAGCAGTTTGAATAAGATCTAATGATAATAATTAGCGGAAGTACAACCAGACACAGTCCAAACTGAGGTGTCATATGTCACGAGCATCTATTGGAGTATAAATACAACTACAAGGTGATAAGTCAGGATTTTAACGTGTTTTATGCCCCTACTTGCCTATGCTTTGATTATAAATTGCTACAAAATAGTCCCAAAATGCTCACAGGTTGTGTTTGATTTCAGTTTTGATCGACAAAGTGACGAAATGTCAAAGAATGCTCAAAAAGGAGTGAAACCTGCTCAAGTATCAAAGATAAAGAGATCTAAGGAAAAGAGAACCTAGTGCGGACAACGCAAAAGTGAATACGGCCGCACTAGGAGGTTGAAAGAGTTGGTATAATCAGGCTGAAGGCTACGCGGCCGCGACACGTTTCTCGCGGTCTACGGTTAGGCTCCACAGCCGCACTACTGTTTTGTGCGGTCCGCGGACCTGAGGTTCAAAGAGGTTGACAAATGGCCAATTCCAAGCAATGCGATCCGCGGTCGTACTTATGCGGACTGCGCCAACTCCCTCTGCGGTCACGGTACACTTATACGTGGTCTGCGGTCCTCAAGTTCAGAGAAGCAGAAATGTGAAGTCCAAGAGCTAGTGCGGTCGCGGTCCATTTTGTGTGGCCCGCACTAACCTCGCAGGGGTATTTTTGTCCAATTTTTCCAGCCTAGTATAAATAGAACATTTTACCATTTTTAGGTCGGTTTTTGTATTCCAGAGATAGCTGCGCTCATGAGACTCGGTTTTGTATCCATGTTTTGCACTTTTGCTTTATATTTACGATAGATTCTTGTACTTTCATTTGGCAATTAATTATTATGTTCAGTTCTTCTTCTATTTCTTCATTTTCTTTTTCAAGCATGAGTAGCTAAAACCATTAGCTAAGTTTGTGGCTCAACCCTAGTGCGGGTAATTGATGGGTGTTGCCATCTAGGGTTATATTGATTATGGGCGTTTGCTATTTGGGTTAATTTTATGTTTTTAACTAAGAATTGGTGGTTGTGAATACTGATTCAAGCTTTGTTGGTTTGACTCTTCTTAAGAAATAGAGTTTATGACCCCAAAATTGACCCAACAAGGAATTGGGATGGACTCATGAGAAATGATAGTCCCAATTAACGTGTTAATCTCGAGAGAGTAATCACCCTACTTGAACCTTAGTTGCTTGCTCTAATTGGCCTACCCAATTGGTCTCGAGAGATCAATTGGGCAAAATCACTCTCTCTACCGAGAGGTGTGAGAGTGGGTACAATTGTGCAACGGTTATAGCATAAGCCCCAAATATGTCAATCTATCCTTAGTAACATCCACCCGTGAATTAGCCACCTAGGTAGTGTCACGACCCTAGTACCTTTCTTCCCATTAGATACAACTTTAGCAATCATCTTGTAGCTTAATTTAGATTCAATTTAGTAGTTTGAAAATAGTAGTTTATAATTTAAAAACCCAAAAATGAAAAGAAGATCATCTAAGAGCACACACACAACTCTATCCTAAGTAGATACCCGAATTCCTTTCTATCTCCCTGAGGATTCGATCCCGACCCTCATATCGGGTAAAAGCTATTGCGACCCTCTTCTCCTACTCTTTAGTAGTGGGTAGTTGGCTGTGATCACTTTTTGTCACCGTTGCCTGGGAACTTACGATTTTTGGCTATCTAGTTAGTAGCTTTGTGTGTTGCTCTTCTTTACTTCTTATTTACTAATTTTGTTTGTGTCGATTACTTAGGTTCAAATGGCTCTCAATGCCAATGACCCTCTTGGCAATGTGAATGTAGGGGAGGAGGTAGACGATCTTGATCACGAAGAGGTTCCTATATTACCTCAACCTCCACGTAGAGGCTGTCAGGCCAATGCAAACGACAACAACAATATTCTAGACCCTCCTCTGCCACCGCCAAGAGTGGCTCCAAGAGTCCTCCCCAATCAAGGATATGCGAGTGCCATCGTTCCTCCCCGAATCTGGGCGGGGAACTTTCAAATTACAAATGTCATATTGACCTTGCTCGAGCAAAGAGGGTATTTTACGGGCCTCCAATAAAAATGCCTACAAGCACTTGAAGGGGTTCCTAGATACATGCTGGGATAGTAAGCGAACAAACGTGTCCGAGGATGTGTTGAGATTGAGGCTTTTCCCATTTTCTCTTCGGGGTAAGGCGTTGGATTGGTTAGAAAGGCTCCCTAATTATTCTAGCACCACATGGGATGAATTGACGGACAAATTTATTGCAAAGTTTTTTTTCTCCAAGTAATATGGCGGCCCTTCAGGATGAAATCCTAGCCTTCAAGCAAGAGCCAACAAAACCTTTGCACGAGATATGGGAAAGATATAGAACAATGGTAAAGGAGTGCCCTAATAACGACATGACCGAGGCAATGATACAACAAACTTTTTATCGGGGTATCAACACCACGAATCAATGCATTGTGAACCAATTGGCCGGAGGGAACTTTATGAAACTTTCTTACCAAGAGGCATTTGATGTACTTGATGAAATGGCCGACACCTCTTCGGTATGGCAAAGCCGAGCAAATGTGCCCCAAGGTGATCCCACGGTCACCCATTTGCACAAGGAATTGCACGATCATGGCCAAGCTATTGTCGAGCTTACAACAACTATGAATCAATTGGTGAAGGCGCAATTGCAACAAGTCCAAAACTCGCGCCAAGTCAATGCAATGGAAGGTGTTTCTATATTGAAAAGGAGGCAAAGAGGGCAACAACAACCTCAAGGTAATTGTGAGCAATTTGACAACAACAATGATGGTGGTGGTTATTCGAATGAGTGCCATGATGATCAAAGCGAAGAAGTTCAATATGTTGATAACTACCAAGGGAATGGAGAAAATCAAGGGAATCAACAATGGCGTCCCCAAGGAAATTGGGGCAATCAACAAGGCATCGGTAATTGGAATAATAACAACCAACAACAAGGTGGTGGCAATTGGAACAACAACAATCAAGCAGAAATTGGGGGAAAAACAATTCGGGTAACCAAGGAAATTGGAATGGAAATAACAACAACAATTGGAATAACAACAATGGTCAAGGCGGGTGGAATAACAGCGGAAATCAAGGCAATCGGGGGCAAGGTTTTCAAAGGCCCCCGATGTATCAACAACCGAACAATCTGCCTCCGTTTCAATCTCAAGGGTCTAGTTCTTCGGGTAATGATACGGGAAGAATAGAAATGATGTTCGAACAAATGATGAAGAAGAACCAAGACTCCGATGCTCAATTGGCTTCCCACAATACCTCTATTCAAAACTTGGAGGTGCAATTAAGCCAAATTTCTCAATCGTTGAATACTCGACCTAAGGGTGCTCTACCAAGTGATACGGTAGTGAACCCGAAGGGAGGTAAAAGTCATGTGATGGCGGTTACAACAAGAAGTGGGAGAGGCGGTGATGTGCATGACTCGAAAGAAAATCAAGTTGTGGATGATGATGTTGGGTTCCAAGAAGATGTAAGTCCTATGATAGTTGAAGATGTGGTTGAGACCAATGTGAACAACGAAGTGAGGATAGATATTGATGAGGCAGAGGTGGAAACACAAGATGCCGTGAACCCGTCTAGGGAACACGTGATTGATATACCCGAGACGGTGGTGCCCAAAGCCAAGGCACCTTTTCCTAGACCACCTCCACCTTATCCTCAACGGTTAGCAAAGCAAAAGAGTGACATTTAATTCAATAAGTTCATAGATATGATGAAGAGCCTTACAATCAACGTGCCTTTGGTGGAGGCACTTGAGCAAATGTCGGGCTATGCAAAGTTCATGAAGGATTTGGTCACAAAGAAGTGCTCCATGGATTGTGAAACAATAAAAATGACTCACCAAGTTAGTGCAATAGTGCATTCTATGGCCTCGAAACTTGAGGACCCCGGAGCTTTTACTATCCCTTGCACTATCAGTAGTGCGGATTTTGCCAAGGCCCTTTGTGATTTGGGGGCTAGCATAAATTTGATGCCTTATTCAGTCTTCAAGACTTTGGGAATCAGACAACCTAGGCTAACCTCAATGAGACTTTAAATGGCGGATCGGTCGATGAAGCGACCTTTGGTTATAATTGATGACGTACTTGTTCGGGTGGACAAATTTATATTGCCGGCCGACTTTGTCATATTGGTTTGTGAAGTGGACTTTAAAGTCCCGATTATTCATGGGAGACCTTTCCTAGCAACGGGGAAGGCTTTGGTTGATGTCGAAGCGGATGAGCTAACTTTCCTTGTGGGGGATGAGAAGGTTGTTTTCAATGTTTGCAAATCAATGAGACAATCCAATAGCACCGAGGTGTGTTCATTTGTGGACATTGTCACAGCTGTGATAGTGGATGACACAAGTTCCATGATCAATGTTGAAGATCCCCTTGAGGCCGTACTTTTTAATATGGATGTTAATGATGATGCAAGTAGAGTGGAATGAGTGAATGCTTTGCACGGTATGGGCTCGTATTGTTATGAGCCTAGAAAATTGTCCTTGGATCTTGAAAATCGGAAAACACCACCAACTAAGCCTTCCATTGAGGAGCCACCGGTGTTGGAGTTGAAGCCAATTCCTCCACACCCCAGGTATGGATTTTTGGGCTCTAATTCAACTCTTCCAGTTATTCTTTCTCCTTGCCTTACTAACTTGCAGGTTGAGGCCACTTTGGAGGTGCTTCAAAGGTGAAAAAAGGCAATATGATGGACTCTGGCGGACATTCGGGGAATAATCCCCGCATTTTGCATGCATAAAATCATCTTGGAGAGGATGCAAGGCCTTCACTTGAACATCAAAGAAGACTAAATGAGGCGATGCATGAAGTGGTGAAGAAAGAAGTGATCAAGTGGCTTGATGCGGGTGTGGTGTATCCAATTTCCGATAGCTCATGGACTTCTCCGGTCCAATGTATGCCAAAGAAAGGAGGGATGACGGTGGTGACAAATGACAACAATGAACTTATTCCCACTCGGACCATTACTGGGTGGAGAGTTTGTATGGACTACCGGAAGCTCAACAAGGTGACCCGCAAGGATCATTTCCCCTTGCCATTCCTCGATCAAATGTTTGACCGCCTTGCGGGGCGAGCTTTCTATTGCTTTTTGGATGGGTATTCGGGCTATAATAAAATCTTAATTGCCTTGGAGGACCAAGAGAAGAACACTTTTACATGCCCCTATGGTACATTTGCTTTCTCCCGGATGTTATTCGGGTTGTACAATGCTCTGGTGACCTTCCAACGTTGCATGATGGCTATTTTCACCGACATGGTGGAAGACATATTGGAGGTCTTTATGGATGACTTTAGTGTGGTTGGTGATTCCTTTGAAAAATGCTTGGTGATTCCATGAATTTCTAGATAGATTTCACAATAGAATCACGTTTTAGGTTCAAAAATCTTACCTCCAATCAATTCTCCTTGAATCCCTCTTTAATCAACTTCAAAAAGCTCTCAAAATGCTCGGCTATGGAGGAAAAATGACTCAAAATCGCGGATGAAATGTTTTATAAACTTTCTGCCAAGTTCTGAAATTCCTTCATCACCTTTGCGACCACTGCCTCACGAACGCGAAGCACATCTTTTAATTTCCCAAAAATAACCCTATGCGAACACGACATACTCCATGCAAACATGATGCTTCCCTTTTCCAAACTATGCGAACGCGAGTCCTCTCTCAGCTGTGAACGCGAAGAGCTACGGCCTCTGAACCACAAATCCTTGTACGGGAACACGGTAAGCTTCATGCGAATGCGAAGAACCATCTCACAGCCTTATGCAATCTCGGTGCTCAAATGCGAACGCGAAGGCTTAAATCCTAGCCTTCCAAATTCCTTCTACGCGAATGCGAGGCTCCTCTCGCGAACGCGAAGAGATAAATCTCTGCAACACCTGAAATGAAAATCTACAACTTTTAAACTTAGAAAATGGTTCGATTGACCACCCGAAACTCACCCGAGGCCCCCGGGACCTCAATCAAAAGCACCAATACCTCCCAAAACCTCAGTCAAACTTGTTCCAATCATCAAAACACCTCAAACAACACCAAATCCACCAATTCACATCGAATTCAAGCCTAAGTTTTCTAAAAACTTCCGAAACACGCTTATGATCAAAAACCCAATCAAACCACGTCCGAATGACCTGAAATTTTGCGCGCGCATCCCAAATAACATAACAAAGCTACAGAAACTCTCAGAATTCTATTCCAACCCTCGAATCAAAATCTCACCAACCAACCGGAAATCACCAAAATACTAACGTCGCCAATTCAAGCCTAATTCTACACCGGACCTCCAAAGCCAATTCCGATCACGCTCCTAAGTCACAAATCACATCCCGAAGCTAACCGAACCATCAGAACTCACATCCGAGCTCTCTAAAACATAAGTCAATATTCGGTTGACTTTTCCAACTTAAACCTTCTTAAAAGAGACTAAGCATCTCATTTCTTACCAAAATCCACTCCGAACACAAACTAATCAACTCGATCACATAAAATATGGATAACAAAGCATAAAAAAATAGAAATGGGGGAAACGGAGCGGTAACTCATGATACGACTGGCCGGGTCGTCATAATTTATTACCACGTACAAAGAAGACGACTAGAAGGTTGACATTTAGAAGCTAGTTACCCTGTTGGGTTGTGGAAGTTCGCTGATCTACATAACAGATTCAAACCATCCTCCACCATTTTATTATCTACACTGGAGACAAAAATTGGGACTGGGACATCTCCCCTTGCCTCCATGTTATAGGAACAAGGATTTGAGTATGGTTGGGAAGAAACATATTGAACATTCTTTTTCTGATATCTAATATTAAGAGTACTAGTCTCAGTACGAGAATCTGCAGCACTTCCCAAGCTTTTTGCCCTAGCTATTCGGCCAGCTGAATTCACTGCACCATTTGACTGCATGGTACAGTTCAAACAAGCTCCATTGACAGAAGATCCTTTCCCATACTTACTTTGGTGATCCTGTAGGGAACCTGGACTCTTATTTCTACTCAGGTCCGTTAGAAATTTGAGTTTTTCCTGATTTGTAGATGCTGATTTCCATGATAAGATAACATTAACAAAAATAGGAAGCTTTATTTTCAAGGTATCATCATTTAACCCATCATGAACCTGCGAGAAGTCTGAGTTTTTCAAGTCACAGTTGCTTAAACTAGCGTCGTATTTCTGAATTATATGCCATATATGCTGATAGTTTCTTTCCTAGAGTGACTATTCAGGTTTCCTAGCTGCATGGACCTTTGAATTATTTGGCACTTTCCCGAAGGACTTATCACTCTTATGTGGCATGCGTATGTTACTACGACAGTTTTTCCTCTTAGCCCGGCTACAAGATTCACTAGCAGTGTTTGAGATTCCAGTAGAAGAAATGTATGTTCTGGCTATAGGAAAGAATGTTAGTAGAACATGAGATATCGCTCATTCGTATACCATGAAGTAAATAACATATTATCAGAACATTCTTTCCTTCAACTCCAAGCTAGTCAAAGTGGTTGTCTCGCTCAATTGCAACTCTTGATCAGTGAATTTGTAATTAAAGTTGAGAGCTCCATTAGGCAATAAAATAATAAAGTGAAGCTTGCAAGAGAAGTTTCAGATAGAGAGAAAAATATGTCTCCCGAGAAACCAACAATAAAGATTTATTCAACAGATGATTGTGATCTTACAGATTTAAAGCTATCAATTTTAGATGAAACAAGGATCAACTAAGTTAAAATGATACATAAAAGAAAAACTGGACAAATTTTATGGTTTCATAGGTTATATTATTCTGAAACTAAACAATGAGATAGATGCTCAAATTCATGGCATCAGAGCTTAAGCTATTGCATCAGCTTTGTAAGAAATTACCACAAAAATTTTACTAGTTCAATAACAATAAGTCATGCCAGCAGGAGCCGGAGACAGAATTATTGGAAGCTTGAACTGTATATTGGAGACAATTCAATCATTGAACAATACAATGAAAAAAAAGAAACTGAAGGATAGACTTTACAAGCGAATTTCCGGCTTAACTTTTCAGGATAATGAATGAAAAATCAATAGAAAAAAGAGAAGAACCTAATAAACACTTCCTTAATGCAGAGAGTAAAAATAGAACACCAACAAATATATGCAAAACATTAAGTTTCAAGGGAGGATGACAACAGCTCAACTTCATTTGAACATGCGGAGGTATATCTGATATTTATATGCTATATTTTATATATAACATCTTGCTCTTCTTGGCAGTTTCTTTGTGTGTGAAGTATTCTAATAACTGAGATACTCTCTTTTAGAACTGCTAATTTGCTAGCCATGCTATCTTAGGGTGTCTTTCAGCTTACCCTTCTGGAAGAATGTATATGCTAATGTTGAAGGAAATAGATTTTGTAGAAAGCAGTTGATATTGTGAAAAAGATAGTAGACAATACAGACACAAGCAAAGTGGGTTCAGATGTGAATAGACGAAAACAAAGACGTGTCAAGGGACAAACTAATTTTGGTAGAGGACGTGGTTCCTGAGTTAGTGATCAGACCAAGTCACAATCAGTTTCTGTGTTAAATGGGCAGCTCGAGAACTCTTACCAGAAGATGAGTTTTTCCTGGCATAATTTTAAGTTTGTTTTAGGATAATATGAGTATTAGTAGTGATAAAGCTTGAAAAGATAAGTGTAAAATATGCTGGAAAATATTTGTCGAACACCATAGACAGTGCATATGGAGAGTTAACAAACAAGACTAGAGAAGGTCCTGCTTTATCAATGTCAATTCTGAAATATTTAAGCTTAATATTAACAAGGAAGGCGCACTGACTAATTTAACGTATCGGTCATATTCTTGAATTTTGATTAAAACAAGGAGGTGATGCTTTTTAGTACTGGACAAAGAATAGGACGCCTAGATCAGAATAGTATTTAGTGAAATGCTCTAACATAGAGCAAAATTAATCTCGGAGGAGATTCATTAACAACCGTAAAAAGATAGATGTCCAACACCAATAAAATAGGAGTTTAGTCAGCTGAAGACTACGCGTGCGACACAAAAAAGAGTGGCGCTGTCACGCCAGTCAATAAAGAAGGAAACAGTAGTTTCTGAGTTCATTGGAACCAGTAGTAGCATTTCAACATAAACCAATCACCCTTACATAAGAAAGTGAGAGATGTAACACTTCCAAAGGAACTCCATAACATAGTTCAAAATAATTATATACTAATTATCAGTTTTGATTTTCATGTTGTATTCCATTTAATAACATCAAAATAGTATCAAGGCAAGCCCTCGTAAGCTCCTCTCTGCAAATAAGTAGGTCAATAAAATCATAAATTCACATGCCATTTGCACAAACAAGGAAAATCATAAGTTATTAAAAATGGAGAAGGAAAAGCTACCACAATTGAAAACTGAAAGATTAATGATGTGCTCACAGGTATTTTCTTTTCATTTGTGAAAGAAGAAATAAAGAAGGAAAATCAAGAAAGTAATGCTTTAAATACTTAGAGTAACAACTTCCCACATGTATTATAGCTTAAATGTGATTTAACCAACTTACGTGTTCCTGAAATTGTATTACAACATTTGACACATGGACAACATATTTAGCGTGTTTCTTTCAATCTTGTAAAAGCATAATCCAAAAAGTTTTCCACTACAAGTATGTAAGCATCATCAAGTCAATCATGAATAAGTTTCATCCATTATTTATCAGGTGTCATAAACTGGTACATGCACAAGATTTACACACACATATATATATATATATATTCAAGCAAAAAATATTAGTATAGGAATTCAAATTAGTCAATCTTTACCAAGGAATTAAAGTCAATCTACTTCAAAGATCATTTTTATAATCCATTTGAAGAATTACTCATCCGCAAAATTTAACTAGCCTATAATCCAAGTAATAGCCTTAATATACATACAAAAAAAAACATGTTAATTTTCTAAATCTTATATGAGGAGTACTAGAAGACAAGCCAAAAAGGGACCATTGTTTCAGGCTCTGTGACCTTACGACATGATATAGAATTTACTGGGGTCACGACTTATAATCCTAAAATCCATATGGGTTTCTTGACCTTGGCTGTAACTTGGTTAAAGGCTTATAAAAGAAAAATCAACAAAATTACAAATTAAAGGCAGATCAACTCTTGTACTAAACTAATCAAGAATGTAATGTTATCATCTATTAAGGGAATCGATGGCCGCAATTTTTAATTGAATTGGGATGGATCCAATATTTTTAAAAAGGTCGTTTATGCTAAAAACTCAAAAGAAAAGGATGAAGAGTCATAAGAAAGAGAGTAAAACAGGAAGCCACATGTTCGACCTTACCTAATGAGAAGAAATGGAAGATGAGCAGTTGTTGTCAACGGAGGTGACGAGCAGTTTCTCTAATACGATGATATTGATGTTTGAACACCAGCAGTTTCGCTGAATTTTACTTCGTATATAGCAGTTGCAGGTTTATGAAACAAATGTTCAAACCAGAGGTTTAATTCGCAGTTGCAGGAAAAATTAGCGCTATTTTTTTTGTAATTAATTGTTTAACGACGGGCTATGTTATACTTTAATGGCCGAATCGTTAATTGAGCTAAAAATTAGTTTTAACAGCTGGAAAAATATTTGGTTGCTATAAGTACACTTATAACGATTGGATTTATGTCCCTTCGTTAAGAAATGGTCATTAAAAGTCAAATTTTTTGTAGTCATCTATAAAGCAAATTATACATGAAGCTTTAAAATATGGAACCAAGGGTGTAAAATAGTTTCAGCGTAATTACGTTTTAACAGTGTTAATTCATAGAGAGTTAATACGTTATAGTGATTTGTTCTTATACCATCATAATGTAAAAGGAAAGTGTGCCAACAAAAGGACTGTATATAATCGCATCAAGTGCCTACAAGAAGATAATATAAGGTAGTTCACAAAATGACGTGATTTTTGCATGTATTGATTTCTTTATCAAGTCTTCGCAATGTTTCAAACTGGCACCCTGTCGTTCTTCTATTTTATCTTTTACATTTTTCAAGCAAGTAGGTTTCATGACCTTTGTTGTTTGAAATGATATCATGACCCGGATTTTTCACCTTCGGAAGTTGTATGGTGCCTATTAATGGGAGCTAGGCAAGTCAAGCTTAATTACTTTTTTATTAACAACATGATCCTCTTTAACAATTATCGGTAATAATATAAAAGCAATGGAATTAATTAAGTAAGCGGAAGTCTTAAATTTAAGAAAACTGAATAGAAATGCGGAAAATTCAATATAAGCCTCTACCCAAGACTGGCGTCACAACACTCACGAACTACTAAGAGTACTAAATACAATGTCTGAAAGAAAATACAACTGTTTGTCTCGAGTACAATGAGATAACAGACTAAAGTAAAGGATAGAGGAGATACCGGGCCTGCGGACGCCTGCAAGGCTACCTCGGTATCTCACTTGACTGAAGGTTGGCTCCCGTGCTACTGTTGCTGCTGTCCAAAACCTGAATTTGTGCAAAAGAGCACAGAGTGTAGTATCAACACAACCGACCCCATGTGATGGTAAGTGTCTGGCCTAACCCCGGCGAAGTAGTGACGAGGCTAGGACCAGATTCCAGATAAACCTGTGCAGATATATATACAAATACAGCGGAGAAGCAGTAAGAAAATAACAATTTAAGCTGGGGAAGGGAGCATGCTTCAGGGGCAACAGATAGAAATATAATATCAAGAATAGTAGAGCGTACATCTACAATTTAGCTTCTAGCACCAAATAAAGAGATAGGCAACTTTCATATTCAACTCATCTTGTTGCAGGCATGCAACCCGATCTCATTTCTCAATATCTCGTGGTAGGCGTACCACCCGCTCCCATTTTAATATCACCCGTGGTAGGCACACCACCCGCTCCCGTTTCAATATCATTTGTGGTAGACGTACCACACGCTCCCATTTCAATATCATTTGTGGTAGGCATACCACCCGCTTCCTTTTCCTTCAACATAATACACAATACAATCCCGGCAAGGGAACAATCAAATTAATAACTTTACGGCAAGGGAACAATCAAATTAATAATCTTCTCGGCAAGGAAAACAATAACAACAAGTCAAACATCCCGACAAGGGAGAGTCAACTATAACCAGTCCTATTCAAATTCTACTTGGCACAACTAATACCAATCTTCAGTCACATCTTTCATAGGATCAATCAAGGACACACAATTATCAAATTAAGACTCACGGTCATGCTCGACACCAACGCATGGATACTCGTCACCATGCCCATACATCGTACTCAACACAAAACAAGTAGCAATTATGTCTCACTCCTAATCCCTCAAGCTAAGGTTAGATCGAACACTTACCTCGATGCTTTGAACTCAACTCAAGTCTCAATTATGGCTTTACCCCTCGATTCCGCCACCAATTCACTCGTATCTAATCACAAATTACTTAATTACATTAATAAACACTAAATGAATTAATTTGAATGCATAAAAATGAATTTCCCAAAGTTTTGCCCAAAAATTCCAAAATTGCCCCCGAGCCCACGCAATCAAAACCCGATGTTCGAACTAAAATCCAGTTATCCATTCCCCCACGAACCCAAATATATGATTTGTTTTGAAATCGGACCTCAAATCGAGGTCCAAATCCCCAATTTTAGAAAAACCTAGGTTCTACCGAAAACACCCATGAAAATCCTTGATTTTAAGTTAAAAACATGTTAAATGATGATAATGATTGAAAGAAATGAGTAAAAATCAACTTACAAATGTTCTTGGAAAATTGTCTAAGTGTGTTTGGGTTTTTAAAGAATGGTGAAAATGGTTCAAAATTCGACTAAGTATGAAAAATGCAGGTTGCAGATGTGGGAAATGCGAACTGAGGTTCGCAATTGCGAACCTCGGCCAATTATGGGAATTGTGAAGACTAGTTCGCATTTGCGAATACAGAACAAATCGAGGGACTTCGCATTTGCACACAATATATCGCATTTGCGAAAGTCCTAGCTTTGCATTTGCAAGCCATGTGGTTGCATTTGCGATCCCTGGCCAACAGGAACACCTTCACATTTGTGAAAAAATGCCTCGCATTTGCGAGAAGGGGCAGACCCGGGCTAACTTCAGAATTGCGAGAAGCCATTTGCATTTGCGAACTAGGCTTCACAAATGCGAAGCCTGCAGATTAGAAATGCAACTGCTATCTTTCAAAGTCCAAAATGCACTCGTGGCCTATCTAAAACTCATCCGAGCTCTCGGGGCTCCAAACCAAACATACACACCACCTCAAAAATATCCTACGAACTTATCCGTACGATCAAATCATAAAAATAATATCATATACATCGAATTAAGCCTCAAAATCCATGATTCCTTCCAAATTTTCATAAAACACCAAATTTCCATTTTAAGTCCGAAACACGTCAAACGACGTCCGTTTCTAACCAAACTTTACAGAAAGTGCTTAAATCATATATAAGACTTGTACCGAGTACCAAACTAAAATACGGGCCCGATACTATAGTCTTCTAATCAAATTACATTTCCAATTTCCTTAATTATTTTCAGAAAATAATTTCACACAAAAATTTATTTCTCGGGTTTGGGACCTCAGAATTCAATTCCGGAGATACGCCCAAGTCCCATATTTTCCTATGGACCCCCCGGGACCGTCGAATTACGGGTCCGGGTCCATTTACCCAAAATATTGACCAAAGTCAAATTTATTCATTTTAATATCAAAATTTAGCATTATTCTCATAGAATTCATATTTAAGCTTTCCGACTACGCGCCCGGACTGCGCACCCAAATTGAGGCAACCCTAAATGAGGTTTTCAAGGCCTCGAAAGTACAAAATCGGTAAGAAAATAGGTGATGACCCTTTGGGTCGTCACATTCTCCATCTCTAAAATAACTATTCGTCCTCAAATTGTAACGACCCGACCGGTCGTTTTGAGCTTTTGCACTTTGATCGCTAGTTCTAGGGCATGACTTGTCCCATGTAATGTATTAAGACTGATGTAGATCGTTGGCTTCGGTTTTCAGGAAAATCGGAATGAATTTGAAGGAACAGTTTCAGCGGAAAGCTTTGAATTTGAAAGGGGTTGACCAAGAGTTGACTTATTTGTATATGAGCTTGGATAGGAATTTTTATGATTTGGTTAGCTCCGTTAAGTGATTTGTGACTTAGGAGTGTGATCAGAATTGGTTTTTGAGGTCTGGTGTAGAATTAGGCTTGAATTGACGAAGTTAGTATTTTGGCGAATTCCGATTGATAGGCGAGATTTTGATCCGCGGGTCAGAATGAAATTTTGAGAGTTTTTGTAGCTTATTTTATGTCATTTGGGATGTGTGTGCAAAATTTCAGGTCATTCGGACGTCGTTTGGTCGGGTTTTTGATCGAAACTGTATTTCAGAAGTATTTGGAAACTTAGGCTCGAATCCGATGTGTTTTGAGTAATTTGATGTTGTTTGAGGTGTTTTGATGATTTAAACAAGTTTGAATGAGGTTTTAAGATGTGTTGGTGCTTTTGGTTGAGGTCCCGGGGGCCTCGGGTGAATTTCGGGGTGGTTTCAGATCATTTTGGAGAAGCTTAGTATTGCTGGTTCTAGTGTGACACTGTTCATTCGCAAATGCGAAGTTTTGTCGGGAATTGCGAAAACACTGTTCATCCGCAAATGCAAAGGTTTTGTTTGGAATTGTGAAAACACTGTTCATCTGCAAATGCGAAGGTTTTGTCACGAATTGCGAAAACACTGTTCATCCGCAAATACGAAGCTGTTGTCCGAAATTGCGAAAACACTGTAGCTGGACAGAATGTTAAGTTCTGAAAATGGGACTTCATCCCATTTTCTTTTTTTTGGCGATTTGGAGCTTGGGTAAGGCGATTTTTCGAGAGATTTTTGGAGAGAACAACGGGGTAAGTGTTCATAACACAATTTTGGTTAGATTACTCGAATCTATTACAAGTTTTGGCATTAAATCCGTGAATTTAGTGGGAAAAGTTTGGAAACCCTCTCGGATAGATTTGGGAATTTAAGGGTCGAAATGTTATGGGAATTAGATAATTTTGGTATGGTTAGACTCGTGATAGAATAAGGAACCCGTTGATGTAAAAATTTCTGAATTTTGAGACGTGGGCCCGGGGCTCGGATTTTTGCTAATTTCGAGAATTTTGGTATTTTTTGATTATTTTGATTGGGCTTTGTTCCCTTATCATATTATGACGTATTCGTTCTGATTTTGGATAGATTCGACGCACGTGGAGGCCATTTTGAGGGGCAAGGGCGTCGCAAGTTAAAGAAGTAGCCAGTTCGAGGTGAATAATGATTGTAAATGATAGTCTGAGGGTTTGAAACCCCGGATTGCACATCGTAGTGCTATGTTGAGGTGACTTGCACGCCGGATAGCGAGCGTGGGGTATAGCACCGTTGGGGATTGTGACTTAGTCCATCCCGATTGATGATTTTACCGTTTATTTGACTGAAATTTATTTGTTATCACCATGATTTGGGCTGATTTCCATATTTGGGCTTCGTGCCAATTATTTGAACCCTTCGGGGATTTTTATCACTATTTTCTCATTGTTTTGACTTGTATTTGAAGTCAGTCCTATTGATATTTATGGTTTTACAAAGTCAGCTACTTTTATAAAGATTTGAAACTTAAATGATATTTTGGGCTGAGAACCACTGTTTTACAAATGCCCGAGGGGCTTATGATGATTTCCGGACTGAGTGAGGTTGAGGGCCATGTGTGAGGATATGCTGAGTGATATGAGGCCGAGGGCCTGAGTTACTATTTATGCCACGCGGTGGCTTGAGTGATGTAAGGCCGAGGGCTTGAGATACTTTATATGCCACGAGGTGGCTTGATATAGTGCTTGGGCCGTAAGGGGCCCCTCCGGAGTCTGCACACCCACAGTGAGCGCGGGTACCCACCTAAAGCGGAAAAAATTAGACAGTGAAAACAATGGCACTGTAGGACGCGTCTTGGTCAGGTAACAATGACTGACCAGGAATAAAACCGTGCGGTCAGGTAACAATGACTGACCAGGAATAAAACCGTGCGGTCAGGTAACAATGACTGACCAGAGCGGACAAATTTTAGATAGTGGTAACAATGGCACTGTAGGACGCATTTTGGTCAGGTAACAATGACTGACCAGGAACAAAATCGTGCCCGAGGGGCTGGTACTGTTCTATGTGATTGCCCGAGGGGTTGGTACTGTTCTATATGATTGCCTGAGGGGTTGGTACTGTTCTATGTGATTGCCCAAGGGGCTGATACTGTTCTGAGACATTGTGCCCGATAGGCGAACATTTTTATTTGTGCTTATCTGCACTAACTACTTTGCATTCATTTGCTTAACTTTTTGAAAGGTTATTTTTTTCAAAGGAAGTTTGAACTGAGCAAAGATGTTTCTAAGAGATTTCGCAGCTTCATGATTTTTCTTAAATGGTTTTATACTGCTTCTATATAGCGTGTTGATATGCTTTGCGTGATTTCTTGCTGCTCAGTTGTTATTTACATTTATTACTCACTGAGTTGGAATACTCACTTTACTCTCTGCACCTCGTGTGCAGATGCAGGTAATTATTCACCCAGTAGCGGGTTTCGACTGATTGGAGGCAGAGCTATAGGAGTTTAGCGAGGTGACTGCCAGCATTCGCAGCATCGCCTCTCTCTCTCTCTCTCTTGTTTATTATTCCTGTTCCGTGCATTTTTAGACCTTATAGAACTAATTCACACTCAAATAGATGCTCGTGACTTGTGATACCCCGGTTAGGGTTGTGTTGGGTTAGATTTCCTCATCTTTATCTATATTTTCCGCTATTTAGTGTTATTAAACCATGTTGTACTATAATTGTGTTAAATAACTATTTTAAAAGGGAGAGTTGGGTTGACTGGCTGGCCTTGTCTTCACGAGAGGTGCCATCACGTCCAGATTCAGGATTTGGGTCGTGACACGAATGGACAAAAGAAAGAAGTACCTGAGTCAGGAAAAAGATAAGGATAACGACTCCGCATATCAGACTCGGACTCCAGGTCGATGCCTCAGGAGGCTGACCTCTCCACTGAACACGAACAGAAGGAAAACTCTTGGATCTCAACTGACGAACCTGCCGGTCCAAAATAGCTACCGGCTCCTCCGCGTAAGATAAGTCCTTGTCCAACTGGACAGTGTTGAAATCTAACACGTGGGATGGATCGTCGTGATACCTCCGAAGCATGGATACATGAAAATCTGAATGCACGGCTAATAAGCTGGGCGGCAATGCAAGTCTATAAGCCACCTCTCCCACTCGATCAAGAATCTCAATCAGACCAATGAATCTAGGGCTAAGCTTGCCCTTCTTCCCAAATCTCATCACGCCCTTCAACACTCGGAGCAATACCCGCCTTCCAACCATGAAAGCTACATCTCGAACCTTACGATCTACATAGCTCTTTTGCCTGGACTGAGCTGAACGAAGCCTATCCTGAATGATCTTGACCTTGTCCAAGGCCTCCTGAACCAAATCTGTACCCAACAACCGAGCCTCTCCTGGCTCAAACCATCCAACTGGAGACCGACACCGCCTACCATATAAAGCCTCATAAGGAGCCTTCTAGATGCTCGACTGGTAGCTGTTGTTGTAGGCAAACTCCGATAAAGGCGAAAACTGATCCCACAAACCTCTAAAGTCAATAACACAAGCTCGGAGCATATCCTCAAAAATCTAAATAGTCCGCTCGGACTTACCGTCCTTCTGGGGATGAAATGTTGTACTCAAGTCAACCCGTGTACCCAACTCTCACTGCACCGCTCTCCTAAAGTGCGAGGTAAACTGCGTACCCTAATCTAAAATGATGGACACGGGCACACCTTTAAGGCGAACAATCTCCCAAATATAGATCTCAGCAAACCTCTTAGAAGAATAGGAGATTGCCACAGGAATGAAATGCGTTGATTTGGTCAGCCTATCAACAATGACCCATATCGTATCGAACTTCTTCCGAGTCAGCAGAAGTCCTGTAACAAAGTCCATAGTGATCTGCTCCCACTTCAACTCGGGAAGCTCAATCCTCTGAAATATACCACCAGGCCTCTGATGCTCGTACTTAACCTGTTGACAATTCAAATAACGAGCAACATATGCTACGATGCCCTTCTTCATTCTACGCCACCAGTAATGCTGCCGTAAATCCTGATACATCTTCGCGGCGCCCGAATGAATAGAGTACCGGGAACTATGGGCCTCCTCTAAAATCAACTCTCAAAGCCCACCCACATTAGGCATACAAACTCGCCCCTGCAATCTCAAAACTCCATCTGCATCTAAGGTAACCTCCTAGGCACCTCCACGCTGCACCGTGTCTCTAAGGACACACAAATGAGGATCATCAAACTGCCAGTAACGGATATGCTCCAATAATGAAGAACGAGTGACCATGCAAGCTAACACATGACTGGGCTCAGAAATATCCAGTCTCACGAACTGATTGGTCAAAGCCTGAACATCCAAAGCGAGCGGCCTCTGACTGACCGGAATATAAGCAAGACTGCCCATACTGGCTGACTTTCTACTCAAGGCATCATCCACCACATTGGCATTCCCCAGGTGGTATAAGATAGTGACATCATAATCCTTCAATAACTCCAACCACCTCCTCTGCCTCAAATTCAACTCCTTTTGCTCGAACAAGTACTGAACGCTCTTGTGATCAGTGAACACCTCACATACCACGCCATACAGATAATGCCTCCAAATCTTCAATGCGTGAACTATGGCTGCCAACTCTAAATCATGCACTGGATAATTCTTCTCATGAATCTTCAACTGCCTCGAAGCATAGGCAATGACCTTGCCATCCTGCAGCAACACTGCGCCAAGCCCAATACGGGAAGCATCATAATAGACTGTATAAGGCCCTGATCCTGGGTACCCTTCTGGGTCAACCTGGTCATCGAGGCTGCAATAGATGAAAACCCCTCTACGAATCGTCGATAGTAGCCTGCTAGGCCCAAGAAACTCCGAATCTCTATAGTTGATGCTGGTCTAGGCCAGTTCTTGACTGCCTCAATCTTCTTCGAGTCCACTTGAATACCCTCTGCTGATATAACGTGACCCAAAAATGCAACTGAACTCAGCCAAAAATCATACTTGGAGAACTTGGCATATAACTGACTATCCCTCAGAGTCTGAAGAACCACTCTAAGGTACTGCTCGTGCTCCTCCTGGTTGCGGGAATATATCAATATATCATCAATGAAAACTATCATGAATAAGTCCAAATAAGGCCTGAACACTCGGTTCATCAAGTCCATGAAAGTTGTTGGGGCATTTGTCAACCCAAATGACATAACCAAGAACTCATAATGCCCATACGGAGTGCGAAAAGCTGTCTTAGGGACATCGGATGCCCTAATCCTCAACTGATGGTAGCCAGATCGCAAGTCAATCTTGGAAAATACCCTGGCACCCTGAAGCTAGTCGAACAAATCATCAATCCTCGACAGTGGATACTTATTCTTGATCGTTACCTTGTTCAATTGCCGGTAATCAATACACATTCTCATTGATACATCCTTCTTCTTGACAAATAATAGTGGCGTACCCCAAGGTGAGACACTGGGTCTAATGAAACACTTCTCAAGCAAATCCTGCAACTGTTCCTTTAAATCTCTTAACGCCGACGGGGCAAAGCGATATGGTGGAATAGAAATGGGCTGCGTGCCCGGAACTAGATCAATGCAGAAATTAATATCCCTGTCGGGTGGCATACCCGGTGTCGATCTTGATCCAGTTCTTCCTGAAATTTCAATAACTTCTGTTCGAGCTGGGAGGAACTTTCCTTGGAAACCTGAATACCCTGGGGAGCCTCTGCCCTTTCCACTAAGTTCTCCTTCCTGATGTTGTTCAAATCTTCCATTTTTCCCTTGTTCTTGTTTCTGATAGGACTCGGAGAAGGAGGAGGTGGAGGGCCCTAAGATCTTATGGAGTAAGATGATGATATCAGAGTGCACGAACTAACCTTTGGGGTAGGGGAATAAAACAAAAAGTAAAACAAAAAGGTAACAAGTTAGTGTGGATCATGAGGAGAAAAACATTGCAGCATTTAAACACATAGTACAAGAATATAAATCGTGTCCTAATTTGGGAGCCTCGTTGGCCTAGAGACAAGTTGATTTGGAGAACTTATAATGCTAAATGCCTCATTTTATTGATAAAAATAAGACGAATCCCAAAACGACACTAAAATTGCAGGAAATAAAAAAATTTCACTAATGGCCATTGGCCTTATTACATTTAAAGCAAAAGAAAAGAATCCTATCTATTTGGTCCCAGAAGGACCTTCCCCATGTTGAATGTTCTTGTTGATCAAATCCTCCAGTTCACGTAGATTTTCCAGTAGAAATGCTTTTGCCAGGTTCTCTCCTTCATTTCCCTCGGCATTCTGGCAGCGGTTTTCTCACTTTTCCTTCCAATTCCAGCAGACTGTATTCCAGATACTCCAGCTTTAATATTCCTTGGTGGCCCTTTCTTTTCATTCATTGATTTGGTCACTTGATGAGAGATTCCTCCACCAGGTCAGCAAGAGTGAGGGTATACTGACCATACCAAAGTCCGGGACCTTGTTCTCCATTTTATGCAAAACAAAAGGGTTAAGACCATACCCCCCCCACTTGACTCGACTATTTAAACCAATAATTAGCATTAATAGCATTTAGTTCTCCAAATAAATGCACAGAATATGGGGGCGTCCGTTTGGGTTTCAAGGAAACCCAGTGGACTTTGGACAAAGCTATCTTAAAGAGTCATTATGCGGACATCATAACTTCCTGGACTAGGTTTGACAATGATGCATGCATAATTGAACAGAGTAAGGTTTCTATGGGGTGTTAGACCGGTACCCTTGAGCGGATAACTCAAGAGGGAAAGGCATGGAACCGTCGACTGCACCGCTGATCGACTGATTTTACCGCAAATACGCCTTTGCCAAATTTAGGAGGTGATAATATCGGAAGGGCGCAACCACTCATTATAAGCATTGCTATGGTATTTTTTTTGGTACGAGTGGAATATGATGTTGAAGATGCAATTACAAGAATGAAACAAGTTGTCATGTATTTGCACATTCATAAAGTAATGATTACAATAATTACTCATAATTACAACAGTATTAAAAGAAAAGCGGTAAAAGAAAGCATTAAAGAAAACAAAACAAAGAGCCAAGTCAGTTTCGAAGTAGAAGAGAGATAAAAGACGTTAAATAAAGGCAATAAAGAAGCAATAAAGTCACAAATAACATGAAATGGTAAAAGCCTAGAGAAATTTCCCCAGCAAAGTCGCCATGCCGTCGATGCCCCCTTTCTCTAAAAGGCAAAATCGGGTTTACGACATTTGGGAAGGACAACTTGTTCCCTTTTGGGATTTGGGTTTTTGGAATTAAAGAGTCGCCACCTAATGATTAAAGTGCATTAGGACACTAAGAAGGGTTTGAGTTTGAAGAACCAGAGTTTGGGTAAGGGCTAAAAATTATCTTGAGGGGAAGGTGTTAGGCACCCCACAAGATCCACTAGTGTGGTTCCCGGCCATGTTATATTGTGACTTCACATAATCAAGTAGGCAATTAAGGGCTCAAATAGAGGGACTTGCATATAACATTGAAAATAAATTGAAAACTTTTGAGGGAAAGTAAAGAGGGTAGACATTTATGAAATATTCAAGTAGATGAAAGCAGGTAAAGGAAGAGAGGTCCTAGGTTGATGATTAATATGGATCACTTCAATGCAATACCCAGCAATCACTCCTCAAAAAAGGGGCCACAAGTGATATTAGCGCATCAGTCATCATCTCCATATTCTATCCTTCCCACCCCGTAAAGGTTACTAAATGCGTAAGTTGGTCTCGAATGCTTATTGCGTGCTATTACTCGTCCCGTCCTATAAGTCCTGAAGGGTATTTAGGACCATTATTCCTATGTGGTAAGGACTAGACTAACCCTCAGGTTTAAAGGATAAAATGCTAAGCGACATACATAATAAATAGGACAACACATAAGGGAACATACAAAGACAAATAAAGGCTCACATATCCCTCCACAAGTGAACACATAATTAGCACGTCTCAAACACATTTAAGGTCTCAAAGATGGGAGTTAAAAAAAAGACATGAACATTGAAGTTAAAACAATATGGTTTCAAGAGGATATTTTTTTTTCAACTTATCAGGGAAAGCAGAAGGTTCAGTTAAGACTAAGTGACTTGAAGAGCGTTCGATTTTCAGAAATACAACTAAAGACAGTAGTAAGATTTAGAAGTATACGACAGTTTAGGAAGTAGTAAAATATAGATAAAAATCGATAAAATACGTTTTTTGAAAATAGAGTAAAGACATCGAAGATACAGTAACTTGACGAGACGTAGGATAAGTATTCAAAATAGCACAATACAGTAACTTGACGAGACGTAGGATAAGTATTCAAAATAGCACAATCTTGGGCAAAAAGGGTAACCCAGTAAAAAACATAATAGAACAAGAATCAGTGAGAGTAAACAGATGCACAATTTCAAAATTATTTCAAAATAGGGCGGGAGTTTTAGTAAAACAGGATGAACTTCAGAAAGGCAAAACAAGAAGCAGAGTTCAGAATGTGAAAGGGGGGCTGATTGGTCCTAAACTGGTAAAACATGATTAATCAACTCTTATTAGTTTTCCTAGGCGTCGTATGTATTGCCTAATTGTCTTAAAGGGTGAACATGCATATTTGATCTCCAGTTTTAAAGGGATATCATTCAGTTAACCGCGCTTGTATTATTAGGTTAAGCATGCTAATGAGGCGTTTAACAATTGCAACTCAGACAAGTATAAAACTCTAAGCAACATGGCTAAAACATGATTTATAAATGCTAATAAGAATGCAGCAATAGTCTTATAATAGTTATTTGCTTGTTATTAACTGATCATGATTACGAAATGAGTATGATAACAGGCTTAAAGTAAATAGCCTAAAGCAGGATCTCTAATGTATGAGATGCATGTCCTATACGGGGTTATCTATTGTGCAGATAAGTAAATAAAATCCTATAAGTATGTTTTCTACCCATTACTTAAACTAAGCATGCATAACCCCCCCCCCCCCCCAATATTCACTATTCAACCCCAATTATTCGTTTATAAATTATTACAAACCAATGATAGCTGAATTACAGTAATAAGGAATAAATAAAAAAAGAAGTTATTCTATAGGGAGCCTTCAATCAGACCCATTCTTCCAACCTCACTCCTTTCGAGTTTCACATCTTTTGCCATGGTCTGAGTGCGGCAAAGCTCCCTAGGGCCCCATTGTGTCCTTGGCCAATACCAGCACTCAAACACTTAGCAAAATGTGGGACAGGTGCAGTGTGGGATTACCAGCCTTGTGTGTCAAGGTTCAGCGAGTACTCAGAGGTACCCAAAGCAATGCTCACACGAAGGGGGTAGAACCTATTCAATAAGAGTAGTATGAAGTGCAGGAAGGAGAGGAAAGTTGGTAGTTTAAAGAGTTTACAAAAAGTTGGAAAGTTACACACAAGGATAATGGGAAAAGGGGACAAATAGATCACATAAATATCACCACAGGATACAGAGACTTATGCAAACTTACTAAGCATGAGTACACAAAATCAAAAGAGTTTAAAGAGACCTTGAAATAGTCGAATTTAGACACAAAAGTAAATAGTAACAGCATATAGTCATAATAGGTAAGATCAGGAACAAACAGTAGTCATGAGCATGCAAGTATCAACAGGAAAACCAGGAATCAATCACATATTGCACAACAGAAGCATAAGTAGAAAACAATTAGGAATAGAACACACTGAAGTAGTAATAACCACATTACTTTGGAACATGGAATTTAATCAGAACATACGAGTAATAAGAGAACACATCAGAATGCAAGAGCCAAGTATAAGCACAATATTAGCCTTAGCTTTTCAGCTGGCTAATGACAGTCAGGAGAAGGGAGCAACAACAGCACAAGAGAGAAAAGGAGAGAAATAGCACAAGAGAGAGCAATGTGATTGCTATGTGTATTTGTGATATGCAATGTGTTGGTGTCCCATGCAAAAGGGAATGGGGGTACTTATAATACTAAAGACGAGTAAAACAAACAAGGTAGAAATCCATAATTAAGGAACTGGGTATCAATCATAATCAAATCAGCATATGGACTCCCCTTTAATTAAGGAATCAAAGTCAAACGGTAATAAGCAATTACTTTTAAAAGGAATGGAATCACACAACATAGTATGATCATATAAGGAAACAGAATAGTATAAGTTATACAATAAAGACTAGGTGCATGATACTTAATTAGGGAAATATATCAGGCAAATCAATCAACATATTTGTGCACGCATATAGAGAAAAATACCACTTTAATTCTGGAAAAATAGCTTTCAAAAATAATGAACGAGATTGAAAACCTAGGAGATCAGTATTAATTGAGGAAAGTATCCTACCGATTGAGGAAGAAATTCGAAATCAATACCAAACAATAAGGAGAATACACAAAATCACAATTTAAGGCAAGTAATCACAGTCTTAAAGAGAGCTTATAAGAATCAGTATAAAATCACCATGTAAACTGTTAGAGAAACCTTAAGCGAAGAACACAGAATGGCAGGGGAAGGAAACACTAGTAACAAAATTAAACCAAAGAGCACGGAACTCGGAGAAGAACCTAGAAGAACACATTAACAAGCAAATAATACAAATACATAACATATAAAGCTAGGGTTTCATCAGACTTAAGCAAAATGTTTAGAAATAGTACTGAGAATCATGAATTAGTACTCAAAACCAGAAAATAAAGTGTTTTCAAAAGGGGGTTAAGAAACCCTAGTCTCAGAAGGGAACAAAAATGTTTAAAACATGCATAATCATAAAGATCGAGTAGGGAATAGTGCAAAACATAAAGGTGTGAGTTAAAAATCGTTAAAAATACAGAGATTCAAGAGGTTTGGGACGAGATTAGGGTTTCATAAGAAACCAGTGAGAGAAGTAAGAGAAACCTGGCTGTGAAACTCAAGAATAATGGTGTTTATAGCACCATCGAACCAAAATCCATCGGAGAAAGGCCGGAAACAAACCCAAGCAAAGCTTCAATGACCGTCTTGTATGGTGGAGACTCATGGGGTCTTGGGGATGGAGGGAACTGGTGAGATAAGGCTTCAAGTCGGCTGTTGGTCGAAAGAGGCAAGGCTGGAGGTGGCCGTAGAGAGGGTGAAGGCCATCAAAGAAGAAGACCCAGAAGGTTCTAGAGNGGGGGGGGGGGGGGGGGGGGGGTAAGTGAGGAGAGTTTAATTAAGGAAAAATAATCTGGGCCGATGATCTTATTTGATCAACGGCTCAGATTAATTCGAAGTTGGGCCGGGTTAGATTAGAGATTGGGCTGGGGCGAATTTAGTTGGGTCTTGGGTCAATTGAATTTAATTGACTCTCATGGGTTGGGGTTAAATTGGGGCTAAATTTGAAACAATAATGGCTATGTGTTAAATAGCTAATTTTCCCTTTTTATTTTATATAAAATAATTAAAATAATTTTAAAAATAAATTAAAGGCACTGAACTAATTAATAATGTATAAATATTAATCTAAAAATACTGAAAATGATTTTATAATTGTAAATTACTATTAATTGTAATATAGGCTATAATTGTAATTTATGCAATTTAACTTAGAAAATACCAAACAAATTTGTAAAAATATACAAAAATTAGCTTAATTATATCTTGGTGTAAATATGAGAATGGAAATAAATTATTCACTAAAAATAATAATCTGGGAATAATTATTGGATTTTGTACTACTAAAATAGATAATAAGTTGATTTTAAAAAATCTTTAAAAATTAGGAAAAAATACCAAAACTCTTGGGCATGCTTGTATATGTATAACATGCTATTTTGAGAATATTTTGAGTATATAAAAAATACATAGGGAAAAATTGAGTATCAACAACTACCCCTATTTACCCGAGAAGGATGAAAGAGTTGTCGGGTAAAGATATGATGGCCAATTTTGACCGAAAGAAATGATTTGAAAAGTTTTCACCGAGATCTGGTTCCTGAGCTGCCTACATATCCCTGGTCTTACAGGAATCAGGCCATATGTATTTCAGCGTCGATTGACTGAATATGCCGATGAAGGGTTTTGAAAAGAACGGACGCGATGTTTAGATTGCAAAAGGTGGTTGAAGTCTGATAGACTGCGGAAAGTGGAGCGGGATCGCTCCTGCTGAGATGGCTGTTGATATCCGGTGTACCTGCAAATGAATAATACCACATATGTTGTGCATAAATTTAAACGTGATGCAAGTTCACGTTGGACCATGAATTCTGTCTTTGGACGGTTAGGATGATGTCCTCAGACTATGACGTCCTGGGCCATGAAGCGTATAATTAAGGATTTGCAGGCTATGAAATGATGTTCTCGGGCTATGAGGATGATGTCTCCGAACCATGATGCCTTTGAATAATGATATGCAAAAGATAAAAGTGGGGTCCTCGGGCCATGGCATGGCATTCTCAGGCTATGAAAATGGTGCCTCCGAACAATGACGCCTTTGGATAACTTGGCGATATTTCATCCCATGAAATGCATTAGGTGGCGATCATTCAGCCGATGCAAGACGTGAATAAAAGGTGGTTGTATTTCAGCCGTGCAAGAAAAATAAAGTGGCGATATTTCAGCCATGCAAGAGAAATAAAGTGGCAATATTTCAGCCATGCAAGAGAGATAAAGTGGCGATGTTTCAGCCATGCAAGAGAGATAAAGTGGCGATGTTTCAGCCATGCAAGATGGAGACAATGCTTAGTCTCAAAAGGTAGAAAGGTAGTCTTATGCAATGCAGAGAAATGTAGATGGAGACAATGCTTAGTCTCGGAAAGCAGAAAGGTAGCCTTATGCAATGCAGAGAAATGCAGATGGAGACAATGCATAGTCTCGGAAGGCAGAAAGGTAGCCTTATGGAATGAAAAGAAATGCAGATGGAGACAATGCTTAGTCTCGGAAGGCAGAAAGGTAGCCTTATGCAATGCAGAAAAATGCAAATGGAGACAATGCTTAGTCTCGGAAGGCAGAAAGTTAGCCTTATGCAATGCAGAGAAATGCAGATGGAGATAATGCATAGTCTCGGAAGGCAAAAAGGTAGCCTTATGCAATGTAGAGAAATGCATATGGCGACAATGCTTAGTCTCGAAAGGCAGAAAGGTAGCCTTATGCTATGCAAGAAATTTAAAAGGCAAGTAATGGTAAAATCTCTTAGCTGATAGCTTTATAGCTGATAGTCGATTGCTAAATTGTGGCTGCTGGGGATGTTGTGTACGGATAGCAATTGTGAATAGGTGATGATTCTGAGAATTGTATTCCCGAGAAGTATGAGTGCATAGATATATCTGATGATGTTACGACTTGAGTGCCTGCATCTAAAGAAAAATCGTGTGTTCTGCAAAAGAGGGGAAGGTTAGTTCGTATCCCCACAGACTTTGCTCGTCCTGCTCGGCCCTTTTTTCGGTGATACTGTGCGTATCCTTGGGTAGCATTGCTAAACAAAACAATTTTGATAATGGACATGCATGATTTAGTAAAAAAAAATACGACATAAATATATATAATCGAAAATAGTTTTCTTTTAGATGAACCGACGACTACGACGCGGTTCAAGACATTGCAACCTCTCTCTTCGGAATTTTGAGGGTCCTCCTCAAAATTCTATCCCAATTTACTAGGTTGGTGCTTCCGACGATTGCATGCGATGACTGGCTGAAAATCAACTTCAGAATTTTGAGGGTGTTACACCCTATGTTTTCATATATAAAAGTACGTCGTAAGTCAATTAGTGTAAGCTCAGAAATGATATTGTCTTTGAAATTAGATAAAGTAAGTTTATCATGTTACCTTGGAAGTTACAAATATTTAAGATCATGAATAACAAGTACCAAGATGGTTGGAAAGGCTTAGAAGCTAAACAAATTGAAGAAAATAAGTTTCGTCGAAAGTCGACAAGTTGGGAATGTTATAACATGTACTTTTGGAATGAGAATAGGGTGTTTAAAATTATAAGGAGATAATATTATGAGTTATTTTAGTCTTATTATAGACGTGCGTTATGATTTAAAGTCAAGTGAGTGGTGGAACAAAAGTTGGAAAAAGTCATCGCAAGTTACATTCATAAATGTGTTGAAACTTAGGTCAAGTGTAGCTGAGATTTTCTCCCAATATACTTGGAATTAAGGTATGATCTACCTACCAACTTGAATATATACGAGTCTATTTTCTAACCCACTAAACAATTCATCAGTACGACATAGGAGTAGAGAGATATTTGCAGTTTCGCGAGACTGCGCAGACTGCATAGGTGACAAGTAGGTGTGTCACTAAATATTTTTGAGTAGTACATTCCGTGCGTTATATAAGGTATTTTTGGGACATATTATATACCAACTTTAAGTTCTTGTAATTTAGTTTCCATCGCTCTTAACCGTTTGTCCATATGACATCCACATAAAAAGATATAAGCGTTGGATGATAGGGTGCCAAGCTAGCACCTCTTTGACTTTTCCAAAGTTGATATATATAAGTCTTAGGTCGGCTTTCTCTTCATTTTTCAGTATAAAACGACCATATAACACCCATATACAGAGACTTAAGCTCTCTTCTAGGGTTTCAAAGAAGGTTATTATCCCGGGCACGAAATCGAGAAGCGATAACATCAAAACGATCCCTACAACGTAAGTATGATTATATTGCCTCACTTTTTTCTTTGTAGTTCGAGTTTTGGAAGTTACATAATAGTTAAGAAACGTCTAATATCTGTGTTTAAGTGTTTAAATATCAAGGAAGGTTGAGAAATTTGTTTCCTAATTGTTAGAACTCACGGGGCGGTGATCGGAAGCCATGAGTTTAAGTTATTTGACTTGTAGTGGACTGTTTTGTGGGCTGTTTCGTGTTGCTATTGGATTGTATCTTTTGCTATTGTTTTTATGGATTTGAGAAGATAAAGGTTGTAGAGAAACACCACATAATGTAAGGGTGGTTTGCTGGTCGTTCGTTGTAACATTTTTGGGTCATTTGACACTGCTACTGTGGTCGTCTTAGGTATGAAGTGACTAGGTTGTGTGTACTGTTTTAGGAGGATCAATATGATTATTATCGATGTTGTTTGGGATGTTCGGTGATTTTTTTGACTTGTGTAAAGTAGTATATATACGGGAGGTGTTGTCTGTTTCCTCGTGAAATAGGTTGAGTTCGATACATAATAGTTACGACGCTTAAATGATAACGATAGTGTCATTTCTCTTATTGTAGACTAAGGATCCGTGAAATTGCATAGCTTGAGGTTGGGAAGAATATACAAGGTATGTAAGGCTATTCCTTTCCTTCTTTTGCATGACTCCGATTGTACATAATATACTGAACGAGCTTCCAAAGATACTCTCCTCTTAGAAGCTAGCAGTACTTACATTGTTTCCCTTCTTATGGAAAGATTGATGTTGATGTTGCTTCTCTTATTCTTATGTTATCAATGTTATTGGTACTTCCTGATTCTTATAAGATTCATGATGAAGAGTTAGTCCTAATAACATGTACAGACAATACCGACCTTACGTCACTCCGAAAGATTCAGAATACTATTCCAATGTTTCATCATACATTGTATATATGTATCTATTTTACTCTACCAAGCCGCGCTATAGACAGCCAGGTACAGCACCTATTGTGCAACCACTGATCAGTTGGGTTTACCGAGCTCCACGTGGCTGGGTACGATTCTACCGAGCCTTATGATGGCCGGGTACGTTTTTACCGAGTCCTCTTTTAGGCCGGGTACGATATGATGATGATGATGCCCAGAGAAGCAAATGTTTTTAAAAGTTTATGTATATATATGTATTATGCATTTCATGTCAGTAGCCCCCAGAGGCACTCATATGTTCCAGGTTGTATCTCCTCTATCTCTCTTTACATTATTGTTCTTATTTATGCTTTCCTGCCTTACATACTCAGTACTATATTTGTACTGACGTCCCTTTTTCATGGGGACGCTGCATTCATGCCTGCAGGTCGCGATGAATAGGTTGATAGTCCTTCTATTAGGCTATCAGCTCAGCGAAGGTGTTGGCGCACTCCACTTGCTCTAGAGTTTCCTATTTTGCCAGTACGCTTTGGATATGTATTGATTTGTATGGCGGGGCCCTATCCCGACCTTTATGATTTTATGTACTCTTAGAGGCTTGTAGACAGATGTCAGGTGTATGGACACTTGTATGGCCTTGTCGGACTATGTTTTGAGTTTAAAAATGGTCATGTCGGCCTTATAGGCCTGTATGTCATATGTATAAGTTTGTATATCATGTTGGGTCTTCGTATGTTGAGTATTCCCTTATGTTTTATTCTTGTTATCTCATGATGGGTTTTCTAGCTCATTTACACATGATAATATGATAAGAAAGATATGTTACATTGGTACTCGGTTGAGTAAGGCACCGGTTGCCCGTCGCGACCCTTCAGTTTGGGTCGTGACAAAAGTGGTATCAGAGCAGTTCTATCCTAGGGAGTCTACAAGCCGTGTCTAGTAGAGTCTTGTTTATGGGTGTGTCGTGCACCACACTTATAAGCAGGAGGCTAAAAGACATTTAGGATTTCACTCTTTCTTCTTACTCTAGATCGTGTGCTAGAGCTCAAGTGTAAGAATTCAAACTCCAAAATTTTATTTTAGTTGTAATATAATGAAACCTACATCCAGAAAGAAGATGGTTGGTAAGAGATATAATGTGGTTGTGAAAAATTTGAGTCAAAGGAACTTGATTTTGCATTAAGCTTATGATGAGTAAATGTGAGGTCTTCAGTAGATCATGTGTGTACTAAGATGTGTAAGCTTCTTGATAAGGAGCCCTAAAGCATGAATATCTATCCACCCATATGGTAAAAAGCAATAAGAGAATTAGAAGGTAGATACAAGTTACAACAAGTAAAAGAAGCACGGTGGCAAAGGTTACAAGGTACCAGTTAGTGAAGGTTTTGAGTTTTTACAATTCAGGCAGAGAAATATAGGTACTCTGATTTTAATTTCAAACGTAATAGAGGTATGTACAATTGGCCACATCCATCTCAGTTATACCCTATGGGAGCTAACAGGATAGAATATCAGGATCCAGCTTGGATTAGAGTAACCCAAAATGGTTGATTGAGCCAGGGGAGCAAAAAGTGAAACAATGTTTTGTTGAGGTTTTCCGAATAATGTAATAGACAAAAATATTAGAAGGAGAATCGGAAGAGAGTAAATTAAGCATTAAGAGTAAGGTATGATAAATAAGTGATAACGGTAAATCGAAATATGACAAAATGGCAGAGTGTATAGTCAAATGAAGAAAAAGACAAGAGGTGACAGGCCTTGAGACAATAAAAGAGTATATGCCACATGTTGTATCCTTATTTTGAGAAATGAGTTGGTGACTCCAACATGATTACTAGAAGGCTAAGTTAGACCCTCTGAGTAATAGAAATTATTATGGGCTAGTAAACAAGATAAAACTAAACATGAGTTAGGGACCAGAGGATTTGATAATAGGCGACATCGTGAAAATTTCATAGATTGCATTCCGACAATAATAGAATGGTCCACAAAAGAATAACCTTTAAAGTTCATTCAGGAAGACGCTTCCCTAAAGCGAGCACTGTGACTATGTATGACAGTTACACTAGGTGTAACCCTTGTGCGTAAGGAATTCAATTATCCTTGGTACAGAAGGATTACTACAAGGCGAGTAGGAGTAAATGAAGATGTGAAAAGATGCCGAAGATGAAGAGGTAACTATGGAATGGTAAAGGAAGAATGCGGTAAAAAGGCGAAAAGGATGAGATTGCATTTATTAGATCCTACAGATATGTTATGACTCCAGAACATTATGCAAGAATGATGCGGGGAGATGCAGTAAGGGTTCCCTCCCAGGATGTTATTGATAAATAAGTACAAATGATCACTTGATACTTAACGAGTTAGTGCAAGTGGTAAGTTAAGACAAAGGACGTAACTTGAGAGAGAGTATACTGAATATAGATATGAGCATGGACTGTCGAGTACTTAGTAGTTGATTCAGGAAGATACTAGTTATGGCTAGACAAGAGGTCTCAGATAAATCAGCAGATCATGCAAGATAAATATAGTGAAACCCAGCACAGGAAAATTCCGTCTCTCAGACACTGCATCGTCATCCTCGAGAAATTTTCAGATAAGAGTTGGGGTAGTAGAAGGTACAACATAAGTGTTGCGTAAAAAAAAGAGTGTCATTAGGGAGACAATAAAAATTTGGGTTCAAAAGTAACGTGACGAGCACATGGGCACGAAGGTAAGTGACTAAGGATAATTATAGGCGAGTAAAAACATCAAAAATTTGGTCGGGTATACAATGTAATAAGCCTTCAGCTTTACAAGAGTCAGAGGGTCTTCCCTAAGTGATACAACGAAAGACTAGCTCAAGAAATAAGGAAGAAGGCACATAAGCATAATGACCTAAAGAAGAAATGACCTTAGAAGAACAGTCTCACTACGACATTGTATGCTCTCCATAATAAAGTGGTGCTTATCGTGACTAAGGAGCGCGAAGTAAAATCCAAAGTAATATTCGAGATCATATGAGTTGCACAAAATTCCAATATATGTAGGCAATAAGATAAGCCAAATATTCATGCAACAAGTGGCAGAACGACCAAGAAAGGTAATTGCTTACTTTTAACAAAAACTGAGAAGGCACGAAAAGCATTATTCTATCTATGACCCAGAGTTAGTTACGTTATGAACACACATAATATTTCGACGTGTTATCCGTGCAGCAAATATGTTGACAATGATATAGCTATAGGAGACTCTAGTATAATTTAAAAGAAAGAATTTACTCCACGTTACAGACAAAATCTTGAATTGCTAGAAAGTTATGTCATGGATGTTCCATAGCGTCGATGGTGGGATAAAGTAATAACTAGTACCCTGAGCCGCAAATCACAAGATAAAGCAAGCCTACTTAAAGGCTGAGATAGATAAGGAAACTAAAGAGTTACATCAGTAAAGTGAATTAGGAGTCTGATTATTAGACCCTGATGAGTATAGAAATCGTGATTCAGAACATTGTAGAATCACTCTAAATATAATAGGCAGACATATTCTATAATGACTCTACGATAAACCTAGTTAGAATGGTACCAACCTCATAAGAAGTCAGTATGATGCTTTCGGCGGATTGTGTATGCACATGATGTACAAGTATTGTAGTAGAGCTTTAAGGTGTGGATATGAATTCCACCTATATGGAAGGGAGGTTATGAAAGAGATAGAAGATACGATGCATGATTTAAAGGTAAGTAAGGTACATGTGAAGAAGGTACGAGATGCCCAAGTACAGAAGGTCACAAATAATTTAGATATCAGATAGAGGGCTGGAAATATCACACTTCTGTATCAAGAAATGATAGTGGTGTCGTCAGTGGCATACTTTCCAGCATGCTGTTTCCAGATACAGAGAGGTCTGGTTAAGAGAGTAAATAAGAGTTAGAGACGATATGATGTCTCGCTTGAGGTTCTAGAGTAACATAAGGAAATCAATGGTGCTTGCAAGTTAAAGGAAGGTTGCAAGTGGGATAAATAGATATATGTAGGTCGCAAGCTAAAATATGGTAGAACGACAAGGTTTTAAGTAGATAGGAGTAAGGATAAGAATAGGTACGTGAGAAGGTGACGAGGATAGGGAGGTCCTCAGGATTAAACCCATCTCAACAAGAGAGCTGACGGTTTCCATAAGTTATAAAAAGCTTATTATAGTAGAGTGAACTCAAAGGAGTTTAAGACTAGGAGGATTATTGATGCCCTAGTGGTAGAATAAGGGTGTAATTGTGATAGATAGGAGGATAACGTTTAGGCCTTTAATTGGGTAATGATTCAAAGAAAAAGGATTTCATGAATTAAACAGGATTAAAATACTTCCTTAAGGTGAATCACGTTGGGATGCTATGAAATACATTTATTGAAGTATAGTATTGACCCTAAGTGGATCAGGCAAATAACTCCAGATGTTCCCCGATAAGACGTGAGCCCTAGTGACAATATATTACGTAAGAGGTTTCAAGTTATAAGTGGTAGATTAATATCAACATTAAGGTGAATCACCAATAGATGGATAAAAGTTACAAAGTAAGAGATGAGATTTGGTTACCATTCTTAAGGTGAACAGTAATGAGAAAGTATTAAGGGACTTAGATTTATACATAGAGGATCAGCAGCGCGAGAGTAACTTGGAGTTTGGCAGCAGACCTCGGTAATAATAAACCAAAGCATGTATTATGCTATAATATGACCTACCTAGATGAAGTAAAGCCATAAGGATAGATATCCAAGTCTATGAAATAAGATACAACAATAGTCACAAGTTCGACAAAGTGCCAAGCGAAGGACTTCAGTACACCTATAGATAACTAGAGAGGCAACTTGCCATAGTTCTGTTCCCAAAAGGAGGCCTAGAGATTGGCTAAAAAGCTGTAGGAAAAAGGATAGAAGAGTTGTTTAGGCGCACATACAAGGACAGAGTCATATAGGCTGCATGACAGAAGGTCGCAACAGTTACGAGATTGAAAGAATTCTGACAACAAGTCGTGGTGTGAGAAAGAGGCCTAAAGGGGGGAATGCCCTCGCCTTCCGATTTATTCAAAGAATAGTTTCCTAGATAGCAAGGAAAAATTAAAATATATGTAACAACTATGGGTTATGAGACTGATAAGCACATCAGCCAACATTCGAGGACGAAGGTTCCAAATGGGGGAATGATGTTACACCCTATTTTTTCGTATATAAAAGTACGTCGTAAGTCAAATGGTGTAAGCTCAGAAATGATATTGTCTTTGAAATTAGATAATGTAAGTTTATCATGTTACCTTGGAATTTACAAATGTTAAAGATCATGAATAACAAGTACCAAGATGGTTGGAAAGGCTTAGAAGCTAAACAAATTGAAGAAAATAAGTTTCGTCGAAAGTCGACAAGTTGGGAATGTTATAACATGTACTTTTGGGATGAGAATAGGGTGTTTAAAATTATAAGGAGATCATATTATGAGTTATTTTAGTCATATGATAGACGTGTGTTATGATTTAAAGTCAAGTGAGTGGTGGAACAAAAGTTGGAAAAAGTCATCGCAAGTTATATTCATAAATGTGTTGAAACTTAGGTCAAGTGTAGCTGAGATTTTCTCCCAATATTCTTGGAGTTAGGGTATGATATACCTAACAAATTGAATACTTGCAAGTATATTTTCTGACCCATTAAACCATTCATCGATACGACATAGGAGTAGATAGATATTCGTAGTTTCGCGAGACTGCGCAAACTGCATAGGTGACCAGTAGGTATGTCACTAAAGCTTTTTGAGTAGTACATTCCGTGTGTTATATGAGGTCTTATTGGGACATATTATACCAAATTGAAGGTCTTGGAATTTAATTTCCAGCGCTCTTAACCGTTTGTCCATACGACATCCAGATAAAAGAATATAAGCGTCAGAAGATGGACCAATGTTAGGGTGCCAAGCTAGCACCTCTTTGACTTTTCGAAAGTTGATATATATATAAGTCTTAGGTCGGCTTTCTCTTCATTTTTCAATATAACATGACCATAGAACACCCATAAACAGAGACTTAAGCTCTCTTCTAGGGTTTCAAAGAAGGTTATCATCCCGGGCACGAAATCGAGAAGCGATAACATCAAAACGATCCCTACAACGTAAGTATGATTATATTGCCTCACTTTTTTCTTTGTAGTTCGAGTTTTGGAAGTTACATAATAGTTAATAAACGTCTAATATCTGTGTTTAAGTGTTTAAATATCAAGGAAGGTTGAGAAATTTATTTCTAGTTAGAACTCACGGGATGGTGATCGGAAGCCATGAGTTCGAGTTATTTGACTTGTAGTGGACTGTTTTGTGGGCTGTTTCGTGTTGCTATTGGATTGTATCTTTTGCTATTGTTTTTATGGAGTTGAGAAGAGAAAGGGTTTGGAGAAACACCACATAATGGAAGGGTGGTTTTCTGGTTGTTCGTTGTAACATTTTTGGGTTATTTGACACTACTATGGCGGTCGTCTTAGGTATGAAATGATTAGGTTGTGTGTACTGTTTTGGGAGGCTCAATACGATTATTATCGATGTTGTTTGGGATGTTTGGTGATTGTTTTGACTTGTGTGAAGTAATATATATAGGGGAGGTGCTGTCCGTTTCCTCGTGAAATAGGTTGAGTTCGATACATAATAGTTACGACGCTTAAACGATAACGATAGTGTCATTTCTCGTATTGTAGACTAAGGAGCCGTGAAATTGCATAGCTTGAGGTTGGGAAGAATATACAAGGTATGTAAGGCTATACCTTTCCTTCTTTTGCATGACTCCGATTGTACATAATGTAATGAACGAGCTTCCAAAGATACTCTCCTCTTAGAAGCTTGCAGTACTTACATTGTTTCCCTTCTTATGGAAAGATTGATGTTGATGTTGCTTCTCTTATTCTTATGTTATCAATGTTGTTGGTACTTCCTGATTCTCATAAGATTCATGATGAAGAGTTAGTCCTAATAACATGTACAGACAATACCGACCCTACGTCACTCCGAAAGATTCAGAATACTATTCCAATGAGTCCAACATACATTGTATATATGTATCTATTTTACTCTACCAAGCCGCGCTATAGACGGCCGGGTACGACACCTATTGTGCAACTACTAATCAGTTGGGTTTACCGAGCTCCACGTGACTGGGTACAATTCTTCCGAGCCTTATGATGGCAGGGTACATTTTTACCGAGTCCTCTTTGAGGCCGGGTACGATATGATGATGATGATGCCCACAGAGGCAAATGTTTTTAAAAGTTTATGTGTATATATGTATTATGCATTTCATGTCAGTAGCCCCCAGAGGCACTCAGATGTTCCAGGTTGTATCTCTTCTATCTCTCTTTACATTACTGTTCTTATTTATGCTTTTCTGCCTTACATACTCAGTACTTTATTCATACTGACGTCCCTTTTGCATGGGGACGCTGCGTTTAATACCCGCAGGTCCCGATTGATAGGTTGGCAGTCCTCCTATTAGGCTATCAGTTCAGTGAAGGTGTTGGCGCACTCCACTTGCTCTAGAGTTGCCTATTTGGTCAGTACGCTTTGGATATGTATTGATTGGTATGACGGGGCCCTATCCTGACCTTTATGATTTTATGTACTCTTAGAGGCTTGTAGACAGATGTCAGGTGTGTGGATACTTGTATGGCCTTATCGGACTATGTTTTGAGTTTAAAAATGGCCATGTCGGCCTTATAGGCCCGTATGTCATATGTATAAGTTTGTATATCATGTTGTGTCATCATATGTTGAGTATTCCCTTATGTTTTATTCTTGTTATCTTATGATGGGTTTTCTAGCTCATTTACTCATGATAGTATGATAAGAAAGATATGTTACGTTGGTACTCGGTTGAGTAAGGCACTGGGTGCCCGTCGCGGCCCATCGGTTTGGGTCGTGACAGAGGGTCCTCCTCAAAATTCTGCCCCAGTTTCAAATGGCGGGGGAAATGAAAATTTTATTGATTTATGACCGAACCCATAGGGTTGCCTACGTATCCCCTCTTAAACGGGAATCAGGTCAGGCATAGTTCAAATTACATCATAAAGAAATCATAATGGTTACACATAGTATCGTTTTACTGCATCTGAATTAATCGGCTTTGGCCAAAATTCTCCGTTCTTTTCTACAAGTATGAGGGCTCCTCCGATTAGAACCCGGTGAACCATGTACGGACCTTGCCAGTTGGGAGAGAATTTCCCTTTAGCTTTATCTTGAAGCGGGAATACTTTCTTCAACACCAACTGTCCTGATGTAAACTGTCTCGGCTTGACTCTTTTGTTGAAGGCTCTGGACATTCTGTTCTGATACAATTGACCATGGAAAACTGCGTTCATCCTTTTCCCATCTATAAGAGCTAGCTGCTCGTAGCAACATTTTACCCATTCTGTGTTGTCAAGTTATGCTTCCTACATAATCCTCAAGGAGGGAATTTCAACCTCGGTGGGGATGACTGCTTCTGTACCATAAACCAACATATAGGGAGTTGCTCCGGTTGATGTGCAAACTGTGGTGTGGTACCCTAATAAAGTAAATGATAGCTTTTCGTGCCATTGCTTATGCTTTTCTATCATTTTCCTTAGTATCTTCTTGATCTTCTTGTTGGCCGCTTCCACTACTCCATTCAACAGAGGTCTGTAGGCTATAGAATTCTTATGTTTAATCTTGAATGTTTCGCACATTGCCTTCATCATATCATTGTTGAGATTGGAACCATTGTCAATAATGATCGACTCCGAAACTTCGAACCGACAAACAATGCGGTCGTGGACAAAGTCTGCCACAACATTCTTAGTCACTGCCTTGTATGATGCGGCCTCAACCCATTTGGTGAAATAATCAATTGCCACTAGAATGAACCTGTGCCCGTTTGATGCGGCGGGCTCGATAGGTCCGATAACATCCATTCCCCAAGCGGCGAACGACCATGGCGAGCTTGTTGCAGTTTGGAGGAACTTTTATCATGTCTGCATGTATCTGACAGTGATGGAACTTTCAGACGTACTGGATGTAGTCCGTTTCTATAGTCATCAAAAAATATCCCGCCCAGAGTATCTTCTTTGATAGGAAAAAACCATTCATATGTGGACCGCAGGTCCCTGCATGAACTTCTTCTAATAACCTGGATGCTTCCTTTGCTTCGACACACCTTAGTAATCCCAAATCGGGAGTCCTCCTATACAAGATTCCTCCACTATGAAAGAAGTTGTTAGATAACCTCGGAAGTGTGAGTTTCTGAGTAGCATTTGCAAGTTCCGGATATCCTCCTGTTGTCAAATACTTCTTGATGTCATGGAACCATGGTTTTCCGTCTGCTTCTTCCTCGACATGAGCTCAATAATCTGGTTGGTCATAAATCTTTATCGGAATAGGATCTATGAAGTTCTTATCTGGATGCTGAATCATAGATGATAGAGTAGCCAATGCGTCGGCAAACTCATTCTGGACTCTAGGGACATGCTGAAATTTTGTCTTTGTGAACCTCTTCCTCAACTCTTGTACATGATGCAGATAAGGGAGTATCTTGGAGTTCTGGGTTGCCCATTCTTCTCGGAACTACTGTATGAGTAAATCTGAATCTCCGATCACTAGTAACTCCTGAATGCTCATATCAATGGCCAGCTTGAGCCCTAAGATGCAGGATTCGTATTCGGTCATGTTGTTGGTGCACGGGAACCTGAGTTTGGCAGATACCAGATAATGCTTGCTGGTTTCTGATACTAGGACTGCTACTATGCCAACTCCTTTGAAATTGGTTGCTCCATCGAAAAAAATTCTTCAACCATCATCGGATTCTGCAATATCTTCTCCTATGAACGATACCTCTTCATCAGGAAAATACGTCTTTAGAGGCTCATATTCTCCATCCACGGGATTCTCGGCGAGATGATATGCCAAGGATTGTCCTTTGATTGCCTTTTGAGATACGTAGACAATGTCGAATTCACTCAGCATGATTTACCACTTGGCTAGTTTGCCAGTGGGCATGGGCTTCTGAAAGATATATTTTAGCAGATCCATTCTTGATATGAGATAAGTAGTATAGGAATAGAAATAGTGCCTCAGCTTCTGAGCCACCCAAGTCAAAGCACAACAGGTGCGTTCCAATAGCGAATATCGAGCCTCGTACGGGGTGAACTTCTTGCTGAGATGTAGATGGCCTGCTCCTTTCTACCTGTTTCGTCATGTTGTCCCAAAACACAACCGAATGCCCTATCCAATACTGCAAGGTAGAGCAAGAGAGGTCTACCTGGTAGGGGCGGAACAAAAATTGGCAGCATTGACAGGTATTCCTTGATTATGTCGAAGGCTTTCTGGAAATAATCAGTCCATTTGGTTGCGGCGTCCTTCTTCAACATTTTAAAGATCGGCTCACAAATGACAGTGCACTGAGCTATGAATTGGCTAATGTAGTTGAGTCTCCCCAGGAAACTCATCACTTCCTTTTTGTTCTTTGGCGATGGAAATTCTTGAATGGACTTAACCTTTGATGGGTCCAATTCTATCCCTCGGCGACTCACAATGAACCCAAGTAGCTTCCTGGCAGGAACCCCGAATGCACATTTTGCGGGATTCAGTTTCAGATTGTACTTTCTCAGTCTGTTTAAGAATTTCCTCAGATCTTCCATGTGATCAGCGGCTTTCTTGGACTTGATGATGACTTCATCTACATATACCTCAATCTCTTTGTGTATCATGTCATAAAAAATAGTGTCATGGCCCTTATGTAGTTGGCCCCGACAAACTTTAACCCAAATGGCATCATCTTGTAACAATACATCCCCCATGGCGTAATGAAAGCCGTTTTCTCCGCGTCTTCCTCGCCCATCCATATCTAATGATATCCAGCAAAACAATCAACGAACGACTACAGCTCATGCTTGGCGCAGTTGTCAATTAGAATGTATATGTTCGGCAAGGGGAAGTCGTCTTTTGGACTGGACCGGTTTGAGATCCTGGTAGTCGACATAGACTCTAACCTTCCCATCCTTCTTCGGCACTAGCACAATGTTGGCTAACCACGTTGGGTACTCCACTACCCTGAGAACCTTGGCTTTGACTTGCTTCGTAACTTCTTCCTTGATTTTCAAACTTATGTCAGGTTTGAACTTTCTAAGCTTCTACTTTACCGGTGGACATGTCGGATTTGTTGGCAGTTTGTGAAACCAGTCATATCATTATACGACCAGGCGAATATGTCCTCATATTCCCTTAGAAATTCCGTGTACTCTTTCTTTTCCAATGGTGACAAATGAACACTGATACGCGTTTCTTTGACATTCTCTGTATCTCCCAAGTTGACAATCTCAGTTTTGTCCAAGTTAGACTTAGGTCTATTCTCAAAATCCTCAACCTCCTTAGCGGCCTCTTCTGGTATATCATCCTCTTCTGAGTCTATATCCGTTTGTTGCGTTGCCTCGTTACAAGTCACAATCGTCGGCTCATCAAGATAAGTAATAGTAATGCTGTGTAAATAAAGTAAACGATAGAAAAATAATAAGAGCGAGATTTTATAAGAAACTGAAATGCTTTGATAAATTTCATAATTATTTGATTATTGGAGCTCTTATTTTTCAAATTAACAATGCAGAAAGGAAATCAACTAGTGAAAACGTAAATGCTAATGCATAGTGCTTTCTTCAGCCTTGCTACCCCGAAGCTCTCTGGCTCTGGTGGTTCTGATGGACCAAATATTTAGGCATGCTCCTCGGCTCACAGCTTGTATGGAAGGGCCTTCCTCTCCTTTCTCCTTAAAAATGACACAGCAGTCCATATTGTCGTCTTCCAAAAACAGATTCCTCATTGCCGCCAATGCTTCCTCTTCGTCTGACCCACATATGACATCTGCTGGCTCGAAAGTCTGCTCCATGCGAGGTATCGAATGCTCTATTGGGTAGTAGGGACTGCGCCGTGGTGGCGACCAGTGGTTGAACTCCTCCCAAGTGTATTCATACCCCAAACCAAAAGTGGTACCATGTTTCTTTAGCTTGATGGGTTTGGCAGTTCTCTGGGAGGTTTTTGCCAAGTCCCTTGCCAGGTTCGTATCCACACCAATTCAGTATGCTTTTAATCTTATTGTCCTACCATTTATCCTTGTCCACGGCATTTACCCGCTCAATGTGGTGGTAGGTTTCTCCGCCTATTTTCCTTCTTTCTCTTATTGCCGGGATGATCTGGCGATTGTATATGGGATTACTACCATCGCCATGAATAATCACCTCTTGGTGATTCCACTCAAATTTCACTGCCTGGTGTAGGCTTGATGCTACGGCTCCAGTGGCGTGAATCCAGGGCCGTCCCAGTAGCAAATTGTAAGACGCTGGGATATCTATCACTTGAAAGTCAACATCGAACCAAGTCGGTCCCATTTGCAGACACAAACTGATTTCCTCAATAGTGGACCTTTGGGATCCATCGAAAGCTTTGACATTGATGGCTCCATCATTGATCTCATGCAGGCTCTTTCCTAATGTTCTAAGAGTCACCAATGGACAAATATTGAGGCTGGACCCTCCGTCAACCAGAATTCTGGTAATGAAATAATCCTCGCATTGCACATTGATGTGTAACACCTTGTTGTGGCTTAACCCTTTTAGTGGCAGCTCATCTTCATGGAGAGTGATTTTCTGACTCTCTAATACTTGCCCCCACCATGTTTGCCATTTCTCCTCGAGTTATGTTTCTGGGTACATATGCCTCACTCAGTATCTTCAACAAGGCGTTCTTATGTGCATCAGAGCTTTGCAGCAGAGCTAAGATGGAGATCTGAGCTGGCGTCTTGTTCAACTGATCAATGATCGAGTACTCATTTGCTTGTATCTTCCTCCAGAGATCATCAGGTCCTATTTCAATAGGCCATCCAGAGGCCTGTTTACTTGATTCAGCTAAATGTTTTGGAGTATAAACCATGCCGGTTCTTGTCATACCATGTTCTGCAACTGCTTCTCCAGTGTTGGCTTTTCCTTTTCTCCTTGCCTCGGCTGTGTAATCCCAAGGAATGGTCTTTGTATGGAATGGTGCTATGGTTGATATTGCTACCGGGATGGGTACCCTTGCTTTGGGAGGTAACACAATGACTTCAAATGGCGTAGATGCCTTTGGGGACCCAAACTCAACCTCAATTGGTCCTGGCGTCTTTGCAGAAGGAGGTGCCTCAAACTCAAGTGGTATGGACATGTTTACTTTAGCATCTCCAGAAGGCTGGATCTGGACTACAATCGGATTAAGTGTGACTGTCGGTTTCTTTGGCTCGTCACTTTCAGCGATCAATCTGATCAATCCTTTGAGTTCCCAATCATCTTCTATCTCTATCATATGAACGCCTCTACCTTTGTGGTCAGGCAGAGGGCTGTTGCAGACATTCGGAGTGGGCTGCTTTGCCACAATGATCTTATTGTCAATCAAAGCTTGAATCTTGTCCTTCAGGGAGTAGCACTCATTAATGGTATGACCTTTCATGCCGGAATGGTATGCACAGGTTTTGTTTAGGTTGACCCATTGGGAAGGATTTTCTGGAGTTATGGTAGGGATAGGAGTGACGTAACCAGCAGCTTTAATCCTTTCATACAACTGGTCGATTGGTTCGGCAATGGCAGTGTATTAGTTAGGAGGTCTGCGGTTGAATTTTGATTGGGGTCTAGAGAAATTTTGGCGAGGTGATTGATAGTGAGCTTGCTGCGTATCGTAGGCTTGGTAGACATGTGCGGGTTGTGAGTATTTGGGTGATGTAGGCTGGTATGCGGAAGGTGGAGATGATTGGTATATAGGTGGTGGAGCTTGGTAGGAAGGCGAGGGTGCTTGGTAATTTGGGATAGGTTGATATGTGAGTGGAGGTAATAGGTAGGTTTGGTATTTGACTGGGATTTTGTCCTCTATGCAACCATTATGGCACTCATATCCCTTTTCTTGGATGCGCCACCAGTAGGGGTGTACAAAAAGAACCGATAAACCGCATCAAACCGGTAATCCGAGTCAAACCGGAAAAAAAAAACCCAATCATGGGTTGGTTTGACTTGGTTTGGTGTTGGAAAAAATAACTTGACCTTAATTGGTTTGGTTTGGTTTTAACTAAAAAAAGTCAAACCGAAACCAAACCAACCCGATATAACATTTATTCAATTTTTACAAATATTTTATACATACAAATATTTATTTTTAATACAATTCATAAATATTTCTTAAACTTTTTCACAGTTTTATCTTTAAACATATTGTTTCAAGTTTGGAATTAACATTCTTGAATGGTCCAATAAATTTTATAGTTCATAAAGGTAGTAATTCAAATAAACTTCACATCAATACTAATGCTAACTAAGAAAATTCAATTCAACACTAGAAATGACAATAGTGTGGATATCTATTTTTTAGTTTTGCATTGTTTATATTGAAAATGCATAACTTAGTTTATCTTTTTCTTTAGTGCTTAGTTGTGTAACTAATATACTTATAATTGTACTTATTTAAGCATGACTTATATAGTACTTTTAGATTATGTTAATATTTATTATGGCTTATTACTTAGTAATATTTTCTTTATGGATTTTAGTATTTTTGTTATTGAATATTTTAGTACAATGTTATGACGCATCTCATATTGTTGTATTATTTTCTTGAAAAATACATTATATAGTTGTATCCTTGTAGGATTAGAGAAGTATATGGAGCACAAGTGATATATTTGTGCTATGAAGACTTATCGGGAAAAAAACCCGAAACCCGAGAAAACCCGACAAATCCTTATTGAAAAACCCAATTTCGTTGGTTTGGTTTGGTTTATAGATTTAAAAATCCGACACTATTGGTTTGGTTTGGTAATTGAAAAATCCGAACCAACCCGGCCTATGTACACCCCTAGCCACCAGACTGTAGAGCCTTATTGGTAGCCTATTTGTGACCATGCCACTTTTAATACTTTCCTCGATCATTTCTCCTAGCTTGATGATATCGGAAAATTTCTGGTCCTCAATCAGCATCAACCTCTTATAATATTATGGGTCCTGAGCTCGGACGAAAAACCTGTTCATCTGTTCTTCTTCTAAAGCCGGCCTGACCTTAGCGGCTTCTGATCTCCAACGAGTAGCATACTCGCGGAATGTCTCCGTGGGTTTCTTCTTTAAGTAGAACACATCTGGTGCATTCTCCGTATTGAATCTGAATCTGTCCATGAAATCGGACGCGATTTTTACCCAATTTATCCACTTCTTCGGGTCCTGGCTAATGTACCAAGATAGAGCATCCCCTTTCAGACTTCTCATAAAGAGCTTCACGCGAATCTTTTCATCCCTTCCGACTCCGACCAATTTGTCATAGTATGTCCTTAAATGAACTTTGGGATCCGCTGTGCCATCAAACATTTCGAACTTAGGAGGTTTGTACCCCTCAGGAACTTCAACATCTAGCTAAATGCAAAGGTCCTCATAATTCAGCCCCTCGATACCTTTGTTTCCTTTAACACCTTGGACTCGGCTAGTTAGCTTCTTGAGTTCTGCGGCCAGGTTCCTGATAAGAGAGTCTTTGTCATCAGACTCGGGTGTGCTTGAAATTGGTTGAGTATAGTGTGGTATGGTTTCCACATAGATGGGAGTGTTGTGGAGATGATCATTTGTGGAGTTTAGTGGTTCAGGGATGGGCAATGGGGTGTTGTTTGAAGTGTGGCATGTGTTGCAGTGTTGAGCGTGAGTGGGTTGTTTTTGTGGCTTCGGAATGTCCTGTGGAGGTGTGGGATTTTGAGTGTTAGGGATGATGACATCTGGGGTGGTGAGGGAAAATGAAAAGCTTGCCAAGTTCCGAACTTGATCCAGTTCTTCCTGAAATTTCAATAACTTCTGTTCGAGATGGGAGGCATTTTCCTTGGAAACCTGAATACCCTGGGGAGCCTCTGGCCTTTCAACTAAGTTCTCCTTCCTGATGTTGTTCAAATCTTCCATTTTTCCCTTGTTCTTGTTTCTGATAGGACTCGGAGGAGGAGGAGGTGGAGGGCCCTTAGATCTTGTGGAGTAAGATGATGATGCCAGAGTGCACGAACTAACCTTTGCGGTAGGGGAATAAAGCAAAAGTAAAACAAAAAGGTAACAAGTTAGTGTGGATCGGGAGGAGAAAAACATTGCAGCATTTAAACACATGGTACAAGAATATAAATCGTGTCCTAATTTGGGAGCTTCACTGTGCCCAAGGTAGGCCTAGCGACAAATTGATTTGGAGAACTTATAATGCTAAATGCCTCATTTTATTGATAAAAAGAAGACGAACCCCAAAATGGCACTAAAATTGCAAGAAATAAAAAATGTCCCTAATGGCCATTAGCCTTATTACATTTAAAGGAAAGGGAAAGAATCCTATCTATTTGGTCCTAGAAGGACCTTTCCCATGTTGAATGTTCTTGTTGATCAAATCCTCCAGTTCGCGTAGATTTTCTAGTAGAAATGCTTTTGCCAGGTTCTCTCCTTCATTTCCCTCGGCATTCTGGCAGTCGGTGACTCTCTTTCTCACTTTTCCTTCCAATTCCAGCAGACTGTATTCCAGATACTCCAGCTTTTCGCTAACCTTGGTGGCCCTCTCTTTCCATTCATTGATTTGGTCACTTGATAGGAGATTCCTCCACCAGGTCAGCAAGAGTGAGGGTATACTGAACATACCGTATTCGGGGACCTTGTTCTCCATTTTATGCAAAACAAAAGGGTTAAGACCATAACCCCCACCAGACTCGACTATTTAAACCAATAATTAGCATTAACAACATTTAGTTCTCCAAATAAATGCACAGAATATGGGGGCGACCGTTTGGGTTTCAAGGAAACCCAGTGGACTTTGAACAAGGCTATCTTAAAGAGTCATTATGCGGACAACATAACTGACTCGACTAGGTTTGACAATGATGCATGCACAATTGAACAGAGTAAGGTTTCTATGGGGTGTTAGATCGGTACCCTTGAGCGGACAACTCAAGAGGGAAAGGCACGAAATCCTCGACTGCACTGCTGATCGACTGGTTTTACCGCAAATACGCCTTTGCCAAATTTAGGGTGTGATAATATCGGAAGGGCGCAACCACTAATTATAAGTGTTGCTATGGTATTTTGTTTGGCACGACTGGAATATGATGTTGAAGATGCAATTACAAGAATGAAACAAGTTGTCATGTATTTGCACATTCATAAAGTAATGATTACAATAATTGCTTATAATTACAACAGTATTAAAAGAAAAGCAGTAAAAGAAAGCATTAAAGAAAACAAAACAAATAGCCAAGTTAGTTTCGAAGTAGAAGAGAGATAAAGACGTTAAATAAAGGCAATAAAGAAGCAATAAAGTCACAAATAACATGAAATGGTAAAATCCTAGAGAAATTTCCCCAGCAGAGTAGCCATGCTGTCGATGCCCCCTTTCTCTAAAAGGCAAAATCGGGTTTACGACATTTGGGAAGGACAACTCGTTCCCTTTTGGGATTTGGGTTTTTGGAATTGAAGAGTCGCCACCTAATGATTAAAGTGCATTAGGACACTAAGAAGGGTTTGAGTTTGAAGAACCAGAGTTTGGGTAAGGGCTAGGAATTATCTCGAGGGGAAGGTGTTAGGCACACCTCAAGATCCACTAGTGTGGTTCCCGGCCATGTTATATTGTGACTTCACATAATCAAGTAGGCAATTAAGGGCACAAATAGAGGGACTTGCATATAACATTGCAAATAAGTTGAAAACTTTTGAGGGAAAGTAAAGAGGACAGACATTTATGAAAGATTCAAGTAGATGAAAGCAAGTAAATGGAGAGGGTTCCTATGTTGATGATTAATATGGATCACTTCAATGCAATACCCAGCAATCACTTCAATGCGACCAGCACATGATATTAGCGCATCAGTCATCATCTCCATATTCTACCCTTCCCACCCCGTAAAGGTTATTAAATGTGTTAGTTGGTCTTGAATGCTTATTGCGTGCTATTACCCGTCCCGTCCTATAAGTCCTGGAGGGTATTTAGGACCACTATTCCTATGTGGTAAGGACTAGGCTGAACCCTCAAGTTTAAAGGATAAAATGCTAAGCAACATACACAACAAATAGGAAAACACATAAAAGAATATACAAAGACAAATAAAGGCTCACAGATCCCTCCACAAGTGAACACGTAATTAGAACGTCTCAAACACATTTAAGGTCTCAAAGATGGGAGTTAAAAAAAAGACAGGAACGTTGAAGTTAAAACAATATGGTTTCAAGAGGATATTTTTTTTCAACTTATCAGGGAAAGCAGAAGGTTCAGTTAAGATTAGGTGACTTGAAGAACGTTTGGTTTTCAGAAATACAACTAAAGACAGTAGTAAGATTTAGAAGTATACGATAGTTTAGGAACTAGTAAAATATAGATAAAAATCATTAAAACATGTTTTTTGAAAATAAAGTAATGACATCGAAGATACAGTAACTTGACGAGACGTAGGATAAGTATTCAAAATAGCATGATCCTGGCAGAAAGGGTAACCCAGTAGAAAACATAATAGAACAAGCATCAGTGAGAGTAACAGATGCACAATTTCGAAATTATTTCGAAATAGGGCAGGAGTTTTAGTAAAACAAGGTGAACTTCAAAGAGGCAAAACAGGAAGTAGAGTTCAGAATGTGAAAGGGTGCTGATTGGTCCTAAACCGGTAAAACATGATTAATCAACTCTTATTAGGCCTAAAGTTTTTCTAGGCGTCGTATGTATTGCCTAATTGTCTTAAAGGGTGAACATGCATATTTGATCTCTAGTTTTAAAGGGATACCATTTAGTTAACCGCGCTTGTATTGTTAGGTTAAGCATGCTAATGAGGCGTTTAACTATTGCAACTCAGACAAGTATAAAACTCTAAGCAACAGGATGTCTAATGCACATAAAAATTCCTAAAACATGATTTCTAAATGCTAATGAGAATGCAGCAATAGTCTTATAATAGTTATTTGCTTGTTATTAACTGATCATGGTTACGAAATGAGTATGATAACAGGCTGAAAGTAAAGAGCCTAAAGTAGGATCTCTAATGTATGAGATGCATGTAATATACGGGGTATCTATTGCGCAGATAAGTAAATAAAATCCTATAAGCATGTTTTCTACCCATGACTTAAACTAAGCATGCATACCCCCCCCCCATATTCACTATTCAACCCCAATTATTCGTTTACAAATTATTACAAACCAATGTTACTGAATTACAGTAATAAGGAATTAAAAAAAGAAGTTATTCTATAGGGAGCCTTAAATCAGGCCCATTCTTTCAACCTCACTCCTTTCGAGTTTCACAACCTTTGCCATGGTCTGAGTGCGGTAAAGCTCCCTAGGGCCCCATTGGGTCCCTGGCTAATACCAGCACCCAAACACTTAGCAGAATGTAGGAAAGGTGCAGTGTGGGATTACCAGCCCTGTGGTTCAGCGAGTACTCAGAGGTACCCAAAGCAATGCTCACACGAAGGGGGTAGAACCTATTCTCTTAGGGTAGTGTGAAGTGCAGGAAGGAGAGGAAAGTTGGTAGTTTAAAGAGTTTACAAAAGTTGGAGAGTTGCGCACAAGGATAATAGGCAAAGGGAACAAATAGATCACATAAATATCACCACAGGATGCAGAGACTTATGCAAACTTACTAAGCATGAGTACACAAAATTAAAAGAGTTTAAAGAGACCTTGAAATAGTCGAATTTAGACACAAAAGTAAATAGTAACAGCATATAGTCACAACAGGTAAGATTAGGAACAAACAGTAGTCATGAGCATGCAAGTATCAACAGGCAAACCAGGAATCAATCACATGTTGCACAGCAGAAACATAAGTAGAAAACAATTAGGAATAGAACACACTGAAGTAGTAATAACCACATTGGTTTGGAACATGGAATTTAATCAGAACACATCAGTAATAAGAGAACACAACAGAATGCAAGAGCCAAGTATAAGCCCAATATTAGCCTTAGCTTTTCAGCTGGCTAATGACAGTCAGGAGCAGGGAGCAACAACAGCACAAGAGAGAAAAGGAGAGAAATAGCACAAGGGAGAGCAATGTGATTGTTGTGTGTATTTGTGATATGTAATGTGTTGGTGTCCCATGCAAAAGGGAATGGGGGGGGGGGTACTTATAGTACTGAAGACGAGTAAACAAACAAGGTAGCAATCCATAATTAAGGAACTGGGTATCAATCATAATCAAATCAGCATATGGACTCCCCTTTAATTAAGGAATCAAAGTGAAACGATAATAAGCAATTATTTTTAAAAGGAAAGGAATCACACAGCATGGTATGATGACATAAGGAAACAGAATAGTATAAGGTATACAATAAAGACTAGGTGCATGATACTTAATTAAGGTAATATGTCAGGCAAATCAATCAACTTATTTGTGCACACATATAGGGAAAAATACCACATTAATTCTGAAAAAATAGTTTTCAAAAATAATGAACGAGATTGAAAACCTAGGAGATCAGTATTAATTGAGGAAAGTATCCCACCGATTGAGGAAGAAATTCGAAATCAATACCAAACTATAAGGAGAATACACAAAATCACAATTTAAGGCAAGTAATCATAGTCTTAAAGAGAGCTTATAAGAATCAGTATAAAATCACCATGTAAACAGTTATAGAAACCTTAAGCGAAGAACACAGAATGGCAGGGGAATGAAACACTAGCAACAAAATTAAAACAAAGAGCACGGAACTCGGAGAAGAACCCGGAAGAACACACAAACAAGCAAATAATACAAATACAAGCATATAAAGCTAGGGTTTCATCAGACTTAAGCAAAATGTTTAGAAATAGTACTGAGAATCATGAATTAGTACTCAAAATCAGAAAATAAAGTGTTTTCGAAATGGAGTTAAGAAACCCTAGTTTCAGAAGGGAACAAAAACGTTTAAAACATGCATAATCGTAAAGATCGAGTAGGGAATAGTGCAAAACATAAAGGTGTGAGTTAAAAATTGTTAAAAATACAAAGATTCAAGAGGTTTGGGCCGAGATTAGGGTTTCATAAGAAACCAGTGAGAGAAGGAAGAGAAACCTGGCNCCACAACACAAGAGCGATGGACTCGATCGACCATGATGGAATCACCCACCGGCGTAGACACATAAACAGGAATACCTGATGCATCACTAGGTATGATCAAAAACGGGGCAAAATAGGATGGCACATACGAATACGTAGACCCACGATCAAACAACACTGAAGCATCTCTATCACAAACCAGAACCATACCTGTAATGACCGCATCTGAAGCCTCTACCTCGGGCCTAGCCTGAAGAGCATAACATCAGAGCTGGGCCCCACCACTCTGGTCTACCTTTCTGGGACGGCTTGATGCTGGCTGGCCCCCCACCTATGGCGGTCTGAGCTCTACCTCTATGACCTCTACCTCTATGACCTCTACCTCCACCTCTAGTACCTCTACCGCCGCCTCTAGCTTGCTAGGCGGCCTGTAGAACATCTGGTGCCTGAATCATAGGACAGGGACCCTGCTGCTGAGAACTGCTCAAAGCTCGAGGGCAATACCTAGCAATGTGCCTCGTGTCGCCACAAATAAAATAAGCCCTCGGCGAACGGCCCTGGAAACTCTGAAGCGGCTGTGCACTGATAGGTGCTGATGGTGCACTACAAGGCTGCTGATCGGAATAATGCCGCTGAGAACCACAACCACCTGAAGTACCATGGGAGACCTGAATAGCTGACTGAAAGGGCCTAGAAGGCTGACCCCTCTCATACGAATCTCTACCTCCAGATGATGCACCAGTAAATTGGCTTGACTGATGGGGTCTCTTGTCTACTCTATCACCACCCCCTATGACAATACCATCTCAATCCTCCGAGCCACATTGGCCGCCTCCTAAAAGGATATCTCGCTCCCAGCCTCTCTAGCCATCTGGAGACGAATAGGATGAATGAGTCCATCAATAAACCATCTTACTCTCTCCCTCTCAGTGGGGGAAGTATAACAAGGGCATGGCGAGCCAAATCAATAAACCTGGTCTCGTACTGGGTGACTGCCATGGATCCCTGATGGAGATGCTCGAACTGCCTCCGATAGGCCTCTCCCTGTGTAATAGGGAGAAACTTCTCCGAAAATAGATGTGTAAACTGCGCCTAGGTCAAGGCTAGAGACCCTGCTGGTCTAGCTAAACAGAAATCCCTCCACCAAGTCTTGGCGGATCCAGATAGGCAAAATGTAGCAAAATCAACTCTATTGGTCTCAACAATGCCCATGTTCCGAAGAACCTCGTGGCAGCTATATAAGAAATCCTGGGGGTCCTCAGAAGAAGCGCCGCCGAACGTAGTAGTGAAGAGCTTGGTGAACCTATCCAATCTCCATAAAGCATCGGCAGACATGGCTGCCCTATCACCGGCCTGGGCTACCACACCCGGCTGAGCTGCTCCAACTGGCTGAACTGCTGGAGCCTGAACCTGGGAGCTACCTGCTCCGGAGTACGAGTAGCAGAAGTCTGGGCCCCTCCTCTAACCTGAGAGACGGCTGGTGCTACAGGAAGCAAACCTGCTCGAGTGACACTCTCCATAAGACCCACCAATCAGACCAGAGCGTCCTTAAGAACTAAGGTACCAATAAACCCCTTTGGGACCTGAGTTGGGCCCACCGGAACTACTGGGGTTGGGGCCGAAACCTCCTCGTCAAAGTCAACCTAAGGCTCCGCCACTGGTGCTGCTGCTCGGGGCTGAGCTTTGGCCATACCTCGACCTCTAACATGGCCTCGGTCTCGCTCCCTGCCCCCAGCGGGAGCTGCCTGGGGATCGGACTGCTGATCAGAAGATGAGGAAGCGTGTGTTCTCGCCATCTGCGGAAGAACAGAGTAGAAATTCAGTTAGCATTGAGAAACCAAACCGCACGACAAGAAAGAACAAATGTGAAACTTTTCCTAACTCGGTAGACTCTAGGGATAAATACAGACGTCTCCATACCGATCCCTCAGACTCTACTAAGCTTGTCCGTGAGTTGTGAGACCTATGTAACCTAGAGCTCTGATACCAACTTGTCACGACCCGGATTTCCCACCTTCGGGAGTCGTGATGGCGCCTACTAATGGGAGCTAGGCAAGCCAAGCTTAATTACTTTTTCATTAACAACATGATCCTCTTTAACAATTATCGATAATAATATAAACGCAACGGAATTAATTAAGCGAAAGTCTTAAATTTAAGAAAACTGAATAGAAACACGGAAAATGCAACATAAGCCTCTACCGAAGACTGGTGTCACAACACTCACGAACTACTAAGAGTACTAAATACAATGTCTGAAAAAAAATATAATTGTTTGTCTTGAGTACAATGAGATAACAGACTAAAGTAAAGGATAGAGGAGACGTCAGGCCTGCGGACGCCTGCAAAGCTACCTCGGTAACTCACTAGACTGAAGGTTGGCTCCTGTGCTACTGTTGCTGCTGTCCAAAACCTGGATCTGTGAAAAAGAGCACAGAGTGTAGTATCAGCACAACCGATCCCATGTGCTGGTAAGTGTCTNAGACAGATAGAGAGAGAGAGACCGGTCTCGAAGAGTGAGGGGTCAGGGGGGGGGTGCTAAGTGAGAGTTTAATTAAGGAAAAATGATCTGGGCCGTTGATCTTATTTGATTAACGGCTCAGATTAATTCGGAGCTGGGCCGGGTTAGATTAGAGATTGGGGTGGGGCGAATTTAGTTGGGTCTTGGGTCAATTGGATTTAATTAAATCTGATGGGGTGGGGTTAAACTGGGGCTAAAATTGAAACAATAATGGGCTAGGTGTTAATTAGCCAATTTCCTCCTTTTATTTTATATAAAATAGTTAAAATAATTTTAAAAATAAATTAAAGGCACTGAACTAATTAATAATGTATAAATATTAATCTACAAATACTGGAAATGATTTTATAATTGTAAAGTGTTGTTAATCGTAATATTGGTTATAAATGCAATTTACGCAATTTAAATTAGAAAATACCAAACCTATTTGTAAAAATATGCAAAAATTACCTTAATTATATCTTGGTGTAAATATGAGAATAGAAATAAATTATTCACCAAAATGATAATCTGGGAATAATTATTGGATTTTGTACTGCTAAAATAGGCAATAAATTAATTTTAAAAAATCATAAAAAATTAGGAAAAATACCAAAACTCTTGGGCATGCTTATATATCCATACACATGATATTTTGAGTATATAAAAAATACATAGGAAAAAATTGGGTATCAACACCCGGCAAGTCTGAAGGAAACACATCAGGGAACTCACAAACAACGGGCATAGAATCGATAAGGGGAACCTCAACACTGGAATCCCGAACATAAGCTAAATAAGCCAAACACCCCTTCTCGACCATACGTCGAGCCTTCACATACGATATAATACTACAGGTAGAATGACCAGGAGTCCCCCTCCACTCTAAACGAGGCACACCCGGTAAAGCTAAGGTTACAGTCTTGGCATGGCAGTCCAAGATAGCGTGATAGGGCGATAACCAGTCCATCCCCAATATAATTTCAAAGTCGACCATATCTAAAAGCAACAGATCTACACGAGTCTCCAGACCCCCAATCACCACAACACAAGAGCGATGGACTCGATCGACCATGATGGAATCACCCACCGGCGTAGACACATAAACAGGAATACCTGATGCATCACTAGGTATGATCAAAAACGGGGCAAAATAGGATGGCACATACGAATACGTAGACCCACGATCAAACAACACTGAAGCATCTCTATCACAAACCAGAACCATACCTGTAATGACCGCATCTGAAGCCTCTACCTCGGGCCTAGCCTGAAGAGCATAACATCAGAGCTGGGCCCCACCACTCTGGTCTACCTTTCTGGGACGGCTTGATGCTGGCTGGCCCCCCACCTATGGCGGTCTGAGCTCTACCTCTATGACCTCTACCTCTATGACCTCTACCTCCACCTCTAGTACCTCTACCGCCGCCTCTAGCTTGCTAGGCGGCCTGTAGAACATCTGGTGCCTGAATCATAGGACAGGGACCCTGCTGCTGAGAACTGCTCAAAGCTCGAGGGCAATACCTAGCAATGTGCCTCGTGTCGCCACAAATAAAATAAGCCCTCGGCGAACGGCCCTGGAAACTCTGAAGCGGCTGTGCACTGATAGGTGCTGATGGTGCACTACAAGGCTGCTGATCGGAATAATGCCGCTGAGAACCACAACCACCTGAAGTACCATGGGAGACCTGAATAGCTGACTGAAAGGGCCTAGAAGGCTGACCCCTCTCATACGAATCTCTACCTCCAGATGATGCACCAGTAAATTGGCTTGACTGATGGGGTCTCTTGTCTACTCTATCACCACCCCCTATGACAATACCATCTCAATCCTCCGAGCCACATTGGCCGCCTCCTAAAAGGATATCTCGCTCCCAGCCTCTCTAGCCATCTGGAGACGAATAGGATGAATGAGTCCATCAATAAACCATCTTACTCTCTCCCTCTCAGTGGGGGAAGTATAACAAGGGCATGGCGAGCCAAATCAATAAACCTGGTCTCGTACTGGGTGACTGCCATGGATCCCTGATGGAGATGCTCGAACTGCCTCCGATAGGCCTCTCCCTGTGTAATAGGGAGAAACTTCTCCGAAAATAGATGTGTAAACTGCGCCTAGGTCAAGGCTAGAGACCCTGCTGGTCTAGCTAAACAGAAATCCCTCCACCAAGTCTTGGCGGATCCAGATAGGCAAAATGTAGCAAAATCAACTCTATTGGTCTCAACAATGCCCATGTTCCGAAGAACCTCGTGGCAGCTATATAAGAAATCCTGGGGGTCCTCAGAAGAAGCGCCGCCGAACGTAGTAGTGAAGAGCTTGGTGAACCTATCCAATCTCCATAAAGCATCGGCAGACATGGCTGCCCTATCACCGGCCTGGGCTACCACACCCGGCTGAGCTGCTCCAACTGGCTGAACTGCTGGAGCCTGAACCTGGGAGCTACCTGCTCCGGAGTACGAGTAGCAGAAGTCTGGGCCCCTCCTCTAACCTGAGAGACGGCTGGTGCTACAGGAAGCAAACCTGCTCGAGTGACACTCTCCATAAGACCCACCAATCAGACCAGAGCGTCCTTAAGAACTAAGGTACCAATAAACCCCTTTGGGACCTGAGTTGGGCCCACCGGAACTACTGGGGTTGGGGCCGAAACCTCCTCGTCAAAGTCAACCTAAGGCTCCGCCACTGGTGCTGCTGCTCGGGGCTGAGCTTTGGCCATACCTCGACCTCTAACATGGCCTCGGTCTCGCTCCCTGCCCCCAGCGGGAGCTGCCTGGGGATCGGACTGCTGATCAGAAGATGAGGAAGCGTGTGTTCTCGCCATCTGCGGAAGAACAGAGTAGAAATTCAGTTAGCATTGAGAAACCAAACCGCACGACAAGAAAGAACAAATGTGAAACTTTTCCTAACTCGGTAGACTCTAGGGATAAATACAGACGTCTCCATACCGATCCCTCAGACTCTACTAAGCTTGTCCGTGAGTTGTGAGACCTATGTAACCTAGAGCTCTGATACCAACTTGTCACGACCCGGATTTCCCACCTTCGGGAGTCGTGATGGCGCCTACTAATGGGAGCTAGGCAAGCCAAGCTTAATTACTTTTTCATTAACAACATGATCCTCTTTAACAATTATCGATAATAATATAAACGCAACGGAATTAATTAAGCGAAAGTCTTAAATTTAAGAAAACTGAATAGAAACACGGAAAATGCAACATAAGCCTCTACCGAAGACTGGTGTCACAACACTCACGAACTACTAAGAGTACTAAATACAATGTCTGAAAAAAAATATAATTGTTTGTCTTGAGTACAATGAGATAACAGACTAAAGTAAAGGATAGAGGAGACGTCAGGCCTGCGGACGCCTGCAAAGCTACCTCGGTAACTCACTAGACTGAAGGTTGGCTCCTGTGCTACTGTTGCTGCTGTCCAAAACCTGGATCTGTGAAAAAGAGCACAGAGTGTAGTATCAGCACAACCGATCCCATGTGCTGGTAAGTGTCTGCCTAACCCCGGCGAAGTAGTGACGAGGCTAGGACCAGATTCCAGATAAACCTGTGCAGATATATATACAAATACAACGGAGAAGCAGCAAGAAAATAACAATTTAAGCTGGGGAAGGGAGCATGCTTCAGGGGCAACAGATAGAAATATAATATTATGAATAATAGAGCGTACATCTACAATTTAGCTTCTAGCACAAAATAAAGAGATAAGGCAACTTTCATATTCAACTCATCATGTTCCAGGCGTGCAACCCGATCTCAGTTCTTAATATCTCGTGGTAGGCGTACCGGTCCTATTCAAATTCTACTCTGCACAACTAATACCAATCTTCAGTCACATCTTTCATAGGATCAATCAAGGATACACAATTATCAAATTAAGACTCACGGTCATGCTAGACACAAACACATGGATACTCGTCACCATGCCCAACGTCGTACTCAACACAAAACAAGTAGCAATTATGACTCCCTCCTAATCCCTCAAGCTAAGGTTAGACCGAACACTTACCTTGATGCTTTGAACTCAACTCAAGTCTCAATTATGGCTTTACCCCTCGATTCTACCACCAATTCACTCGTATCTAATCACAAATTACTTAATTACATTAATAAACACTAAATGAATTAATTTGAATGCATAAAAATAAATTTTCCAAAGTTTTGCCCAAAAATTCCAAAATCGCCCCGGGCCCATGCGGTCAAAACCCGAGGTTCGAACTAAAACCAGGTTACCCATTTTCCCACGAACCCAAATATATGATTTGTTTTGAAATCGAACCTCAAATCGAGGTCCAAATCCCCAATTTTAGAAAAACCTAGGTTCTACACAAAACACCCAATTTCACCCATGAAAATCCTTGATTTTAAGTTAAAACCATGTTAAATGATGTTAATGACTGAAAGAAATGAGTAAAAATCAACTTACAAATGATTTGGAAGAAGTCTTGTTCTTGGAAAATCGCCTAAGTGCGTTTTGGTTTTGAAAGAATGGTGAAAATGGTTCAAAATTCGACTAAGTATGAAAAATGCAGGTTGCAAATGTGGGAAATGCGAACTGGAGTTTGCAATTATGAATCCCGACCAGTTATGTGAATTGCAAAGACTAGTTCGCATTTGCGAACACAGAACAAATCGAGGGACTTCGCATTTGCGACCAATATATCGCATTTGCAAAAGTCCCAGCTTCGCATTTGCGAGCCATGTGGTCGCATTTGCGATCCCTGGCCAACAGCAACACCTTCGCATTTGCGAAGAAATGCCTCGTATTTGCGAGAAGTGCAAACCTGGGCTAACTTCGCAATTGCGAGAAGCCATTCGCATTGCGATATCACATTTGCAAACCAAGGTTCAAAATTAGAAGAAAAGTTTTGGAGGATGATGAGCGGGTTATGAGAAGCCTGCAGGTCAGAAATGCAACAGCTATATTTCAAAGTCCAAAATGCACTCGTGACCTATCCAAAACTTACCCGAGCCCTCGGGCTCCAAACCAAACATACATACCACCTCAAAAATATCCTACGGACTTATCAGTGTGATCAAATCGCTAAAATAACATCATATACATCGAATTAAGCCTCAAAATCCATGATTCCTTCCAAATTTTCATAAAACATCAAATTTCCATTTTAAGTCCGAAACACGTCAAACGACGTCCGTTTCTAACCAAACTTTACAGAAAGTGCTTAAATCATATATAAGACTTGTACCAGGCGCCAGAACAAAAATACGGGCCCGATACCATAGTGTTCTAATCAAATTTCATTTTTAATTTCTTTAATTATTTCCAAAAAATAATTTCACACAAAAATTCATTTCTCGGGCTTGGGAGCTCGGAATTCAATTCCTGGCATACGCCCAAGTTTTATATTTTCCTAAGGACCCTCCGGAACCGTCAAATCACGGGTCCGGGTCCAGGTCCGGGTCTGTTTACCCAAAATGTTGACCGAAGTCAAATTTATTCATTTTAATATCAAAATTTAGCATTTTTCTCACAGAATTCATATTTAAGCTTTCCGGCTACGTGCTCAGACTGCGCACGCAAATTGAGGCAACCCTAAATGAGGTTTTCAAGTCCTCAAAGGTTTCCCTTTGTTGACATTGCACCGGGAAGATGGCTTCAGATGGCCAAAATATAATTGAATCAGAAGTTGTATCCGATTCTCAAACTCTCAAGTTTGTGTATGTTAATTGAACTTAATACAGAAAATACTTTTTGTATTTGAAAATTTATGATAATAATGTTGGGCTCATGCGTAGCACGCGGTTGTCTTACTAGTATCTTTATAGATACTTGCAATACAGCAAATAATACAACTTTTATAGTTGTGTTCATCCTCCTCCTCCTCACTTATATAGTAGTACCTAGAAAGGAATACCCGTAAAAAAAAATTATACATGACTCAACATTTCACCAGCTAGGATGAACACCATGACTAATAAGATGCTCAAGAGGCTAATGAACAACAACATTGTCTTTGGCATTTACAACACCACCCACAGCTCATGTTGATGGAAGAATATTTCTGGGACTTGAAATCATGATAAAGGCCTTGCAGTCGAATTTGCATCAATCCCTGAAAATCATTTGATGCACCTATTAGGTATTTAGATATTTTTCACCAAATGAAATTATGCATGTGCATTGCTCCTTGAACTTGCAAGTACTCACCGATGATTCTGCTCTATGCTTGCATCTTCAAGTGATAAAGGTGAAACTGAATCTCTGACTTCTTTGTTGGTTGCAGTGACATTGAAACAACATATTATATTTTGACATGTAAGTAGATTGAAAATTCATCACAAAATTATTAGGAATAAACCCCCACAGAAATAATATTCACGATAATAAAAGCGGAATAATAATATAGCACCGAGATACGGTAATTAACAAAAATAAAAGAGTAACAATGACACCAAGATTTTTACGTGGAAAACCCTTTTGAATAAGGGAAAAAAAACCACGGCCCCGAGAGGAGAAACTGATATCACTATAGTAAGAAATTTTATACTTTGTAGTTCCGAGTAAAATCCTCCAAAGACCACTACAATACTCAAAAGAAATAACCCTCTTTTGATATTCCCACCTCACTACAATATCGCTCACTCTCTATTTTTCTCACAGACTATTTTCTTATACCCTGTCTGTGAAATCTCACTCTTTCTTTCTCAGTTGTTGGTGTACTAAAATGAGAGCTTCGGCTCTCATTTTATAGGCAAAACTTCGCCTACCATACTTGACATTTCTTCTGTTTCAGGCCTGATACATTTGACAGTGCAAAAGAAACGTGGGCTGCTAATCAAGGAAGAAATTTTCTTCCTTGATTTATGGGATGGACTGCCAACTTTGAAAAAATAACCAAGGAAGAAAATTCCTCCTTAATTAATGGGGATGGACCCCACAAATCTCCCCCTCCAGTCCCATTCACCTGAAGGAGGTGGCACCGGAGATTCTAGTTTGAGCGCATGGTGACAAGTTCTTTACAAAGCTCGAACTTGTCTCTTGGTACTACCTTAGTTAGCATATCCGCAGGATTTTTGCTTGTGTGAATCTTTTTGACCTGTAAAGATTCGTTCGCCACCTGCTCACGAATCCAATGATATCTCACATCTATGTGTTTGGTCCTTGCATGGTACATAGAGTTCTTGCTAAGGTCTATTGCACTTTGACTGTCACAATAGACGACATACTCCTTCTGATGCAATCCAAGCTCTTGAAGGAACCGTTTGAGCCATATCATCTCCTTGCCAGTTTCTGTAGCGGCAATGTACTCTGCTTCAGTTGTTGAAAGTGCAACACACTTCTGCAACTTAGACTGCCATGATATAGCTCCCCTTGAAAATGTAAACAAATATCTAGTAGTGGATTTTCTGTTGTCAATGTCACTTGCCATATCAGCATCTGTACAGCCCTTCAAGATTGGATCAGATCTTCCAAAGCACAAACAATCTCCCGTGGTACCTCTCAGGTACCTGAGTATCCACTTGACTGCTTCACAATGTTCCTTTCCAGGATTTTCAAGAAACCTGCTGACAACACCAACTGCATGAGTAATATCAGGTCTAGTACATACCATTGCATACATCAAGCTTCCGACTGCTGAAGAATAAGGAACTCTAGCCATGTTCCCTTTCTCTTCCTCTGTTGTAGGACACATCTTTTTGTTCAACTTTAGATGACTAGCAAGAGGTGTGCTGACCGGCTTAGCATTTTTCATGTTGAAGCGTTCTAGTACATGTTCAATGTACTTCTCCTGAGATAGCCACAACTTTCTACTTGTTCTCTCTCGAACTATCTTCATCCCTAGAATTTGTTGTGCTGGGCCCAAGTCCTTCATATCAAA
>MU771877.1:168338-217967 GCA_026770625.1 Nicotiana glauca | reverse complement strand
CGCACATCCTTTAGAACCAATGTGCATCCGACATTTGTCTTGATACAAATGTCACCAATTCCCGCAATCTTTGAGTAACTTGTGTTACCCATTCTCACTGCGCCGAAATCACCTGCTACATATCTGCAAAAAAGATCTCTTACCGGTGTGGCATGGTAAGATGTCGTTGTGTCAACCACCCAATCTGACTCTGGACCTGACAGGTGCATGCGTTCCTCTTCCTCATTTATAAAGAGGACAACATTATCATTGTTTTGCACCATGGCGGCTGTGTTGTCATCATTCTTCCGGCCACTGGTTTCACCTTTGCCCTTCCTTGGATTTGGGCAATCTCTTTTGAAGTGACCTGGTTGATCACAGTTGTAGCAATTTCTGACTCTTGATTTGGATCGGTTCTTTGACTTCCCACGAGCTCCAGATCTACCATAGTTGCTCGAACTCTTTTGATAACTCCTGCCTCTACCTTCTGTGATGAGAGTTTGTCCTTGATTTTCAGGCTTCTTTCTCATCTTCTCATTTAGTAAAAGAGCCGATGTGATACCTTTCAACTCAATAGTAGTCTTACCGTGCAGGATGGTTGTTGCCAAATTATCGTACGAAGATGGCAACGAGTTCAATAGCAAGATGACTTTATCTTCTTCCTCGATTTTCACTTCGAGGTTGGCAAGCTGTGTGATTAGTTCGTTAAATACATTTAAATGTGACAAAAAATTTATACCTTCACCTATATGTAGGGCGTATAACTGCTTCTTCAGGTACAATTTATTTGTCATCGTTTTGGACATGTATAGGCTTTCCAGCCTTGTCCAAATTCCACGTGCAGTGACTTCATCAATGATGTTATTTACCACATCAACCGATAAGTGCAACCTGATTGCACTAGCAGCTCTTTCATCCAAGTCAGCCCAATCCTCAGCTTTCATGGTATCAGGCTTTTTGGCATCAGCATCTAGTACCTTGTGTAATCCTTGTTGGATGAGCAGATCCCTCATCCTTCTTTGCCATGTAGAGAAACCGTTATCTCCGTTAAATTTAGCTACCTCGTACTTTACTCCGGATATTTTTATTTTTCACCGAGTATAGTACTACCGACAATGAATAGTATTTCAGTGAACGAGCAGAACCTGTGCTTTGATACCAGTTGTTAGGAATAAACCCCCACAGAAATAATATTCACGATAATAAAAGCGGAATAATAATGTAGCACCGAGATACGGTAATTAACAAAAATAAAAGAGTAACAATGACACCGAGATTTTTACGTGGAAAACCCTTTTGAATAAGGGAAAAAAACCACGGCCCCGAGAAGAGAAACTGATATCACTATAGTAAGGAATTTTACACTTTATAGTTCCGAGTAAAATCCTCCAAAGACCACTACAACACTCAAAAGAAATAACCCTCTTTTGATATTCCCACCTCACTACAATATCGCTCACTCTCTATTTTTCTCACAGACTATTTTCTTATACCCTATCTGTGAAATCTCACTTTTTCTTTCTCAGTTGTTGGTGTACTAAAATGAGAGCTTCGGCTCTCATTTTATAGGCAAAACTTCGCCTACCATACTTGGCATTTTTTCTTCTGTAGGCCTGATACATTTGATAGTGCAAAAGAAACGTGGGCTGCTAATCAAGGAAGAAATTTTCTTTCTTGATTTATGGGATGGACTACCAACTTTAAAAAAACAACCAAGGAAGAAAATTCCTCCTTAATTAATGGGGATAGACCCCACAAAAATATTACATAAGCAGAGCATGGTATGCAATGAAATACGCATCTATATAGTATGTACACCTAAATAGAGCAGGACATTTCTCTATATAGTGTGTACACCTAAAAATTTAGTGAATGAACAGACTCATGTGGTGAGGATTTGAAGTCCTCTTCTATCTAATTATTTTCCTCAGTGCAACAACTGCTCTTTCATAGTCAATTCTCTTCACAAGGTTGGCTAATAAAGAATATAGAATACGAAAAAGGCCTAAAAATGCCACTTAATTTTCAGAAATGGTCTATCCATGCCATCCGTTAAAAAAAATGTTCATTTCATGTCACTGCCGTTAAAGAAATGGCCAATCCATGCCATTATTGACTAACGGCAGTTGCATGGATGGGCCAAATAAAAATTGAACCGTTAGTTAATAATGACATGGATGGGCCGTTTCTTTAACGACAGTGGCATGGAAATAGCAATTTTTTAACCGATGGCATGGATAAACCATTTCTGAAAGTTGAGTGGCATTTTAGACCTTTTCCGTATAATAGAATATCACTCAGCCAGATAACAAGGGATACTTGATGTTAGAGAAGTTTTATTTTGTGTCTGATACAACTTACACTCGTTGTATGAGGCTCCTTTTTCTCTCACAAATTTGTGGATCTCAATCTTACATTTCTGGTTCCACAAAATTGTGAGACAAAAAAAGTTGTCTCATACAATTAGTGTCGGTTGTATGAGACACAAAATAAAATTTCCCCTTTGATGTTGTAATAGATAACAACCTTTTTCCAGATAAGTCCTATAATACACATTGGGAATGTAATACCCAAACATTTGAAGCTCAAAAAAGCTCTAAACCAGCATTGTCACTACTTCCCGCTTTCGCCTCATCTCTAAATGTATCTTAAAACTTTATCAAGAGACGATGGCCCTCACTTACACCATGTCTTCATAGTCGGTATAACCTTCTTTTCTCTTCCTTTTCATTGTCTCAAAAGATTTTGACCAAGGGTGGAAATAACCTACAAAGTAATCATCATAATGATGTTATATACATTACCGAGAGGAAGAGACTAAAAAGGGAGATAAGAGGAAAAAGATGCCACCTTTCAAATCGTAACTATCCTTTATTTCGAGTATTCACCGGTACCTTAACAAAAAATAAAATTAAGTTCAACCAGCATTTTAAAGTTTTTTAGTAAACCTTGGAGTTCTGCAAATCAGTCTTTAACTTTCCCAATAAAATGAAGCAAAATTTTGTTCAGCAATTAACTATTCATTCAGTAGAATAATAATCTACTCACATTAAAATCTGCATTGGCACAATAATTCAATTTCTTTAAGAAATTATACAGCAGACATCATTCCTTTCTAGCCATCACCAAACAAATCAGTTTGGCAAACAAATATAAATGAAATAAAAAAAGACATCAGAAACTCCTCCGTAGTAAACAAAAGAATGCCACCGTCTTCTCAATCATACCAAGGTACAGGGAGGTCAGTGAAATACTAACATTTCATATGCAGAAGAAAAGTTCTTAAATACCAAACAAAGATGAAATATCGAAGCAAAGTAGATGTAAATATCTACAAAAGATCAATTGATTCTACAAGGCAAAACTTGTTTGAAATAACTTAAAAGAAAGTTACACATTACTACCGGTAGCTAGGTACTGAATCACCGATACTATTGAGCTATACTTTAAGTTTGTATTTCATTTGGATATAGTGACTGAAAGTACAAGTGATGAGTTGATCTTGCCATAGTGACTAATTTACTTGGTTAATTATCTTTTTGATAGTTTGGTTTGTTCTTCTGTTAGTTCACTAAATGAATGCACAAGGATTATCAAGTTTATGTATATTTATAAATGGGAAGTATAATTGCATTCAAATAATGCGATCTTTTAATATATAAAAAGTATGTATTATAGATGTGCTCCCATGTTGAATAACTTCAACTTGCTTTCGTTTTTCTTAGTGTGTAAATTAAAATTTCTGAGGCAAACCCGGGAAAAGGACTTGCCATGGTCCTTTTGTCACTTCAAATAGCCAATTCTGTGACTATTTATCATGGTACATTTCGATCCCTCAACACATTTTTCACGTATTTATATTTATTAGTCTCTAGGCACGAGCGTTGCGCGTGTGCCCGATATAAATTATTGATTACAAAATTTTAAACAATCATATCAGTAGAAGATTGTATATACTCATGATTATAATAAGTAAGCTAAAATTTTCAAGACACGTTTTATACAAAAAAAAATTATTTTTAAAGTAAAACATCATTCAATTTTTAATGTACATTTTGGTAATTCAACTTTTTACACTGATTGCGCTTCTTATATTTATAATCGTAATAAAATATATATAATAAATAAATAATAACTAGTATTGTTGTTAAATACACGGTTGAAGCAACAACAAGAGGAATTTGAAAAAAGAGTTATTAAAAGGTAAATAGGGGAAAGAAAGTGTTGCAGATGATAAAGATTAGTGCGTAATTTGCAACAAAATATTAAACAAATCAGCAGCATATGCATAACTCACCAAACCCCTTTTATATAATGTGATAAACCCACAACATCTAATTATCAATTACGATGAACAAATTAAAATGAGAGTTAGCTAATATATTTGTTCAAATACATTCTTACAAGTAGTGGGGCTCCAGCTTAAAAACAAAGAACTTCTTTTTTCCAAATTTAAATGAAATTTCTTGAATGAGATAAATTTCTTCAGATGAAAGTTTCCTAGTCACATAACTTTTTTATTTTTCAGTTTGTTGGTGCTACTTAGAGGCCTCCAATTAATGAATTTTCACTTGAGATCTAGACGCACTAATCTACATGCTTGAGATTTCATCGAATTACGCTCTAAAATTTTCAACAAGATCAATTAAAGGCATCTAATCATGTACAATAGTTATATTGGAAAGATCGGCATGTTAGAATATCTAACTTTTGTTGAATAAGATCAAGTCTGTAACGATCCGGTCGGTCGTCTTAAAAATTAACGCCCCGATCCCCTCTTAGCCGCTTCCCCCGAGTCTATTTGTGCTATTTTGATTTGCCGGGATGTTCGGTTATAAGTTTTGGAGAGTTTTGGGACACTTAGTCCCTAAATGAGAGCTTAAGTGTTGGAAAGTTGACCGTGGTTGGAACAGTGTGAAGACGACCTCGGAATGAAAATTCGATGGTCCCGTTAACCCCGTTAGTGATTTCAGGATTAGGAGCATGATCAGAATGTGTTTTGGAGGTCCGTAGCTAATTTAGGTTTGAAATGCCGAAAGTTGAATTTTTGATATTTTCGGTCCGATAGCGAGATTTTGATCCGAGGGTCGGAATGGAATTCCGAGAGTTGCAGTAGCTTCTTCATGTCATTTGGGATATGTGTGTGAAATTTCAGGTCATTCGGACGAGGTTTGATAGACTTTTTGATCGAAAGTGTATTTTATAGAGTTTTTAAAAATTTAGGTTTGAATTCGATGAAGAACAGGTGTTTTGTGTTGTTTATAGCGTTCCGAATATTGGAGCAAGTTTGAATGATATTTTAGGTTATGTTAGTGCCTTTGGTTGAGGTCCCGGGGTTCCTCAGGTGTGTTTTCATATGCTCAACGAATAATTTTTAGTTGTTAAAAAGTTGCTGATTTTTGTTCGGCTGTTGCAAAGTAATTTTACCGTTCGCGTTCGCGAGAGGACCCTCGCGTTCGCGAAGAGTCAATTGAGGAAGGTGAAGTTTAAGCCTTCGTGTTCGCGATAGGGGGACCGTGTTGGCGAGGGTCTAAGGGTTTATGCACAGCGTTCGCGTGGGTGCTGTCGGGTTCGCATAGAAGAAAATGAGCCGCTGAGTTTTTATTAAATTTAATGCATCACGATCACGAAGGCTTGCCTGTGCAAAACATCGCGTTCGCGATGTAGAGGACGCGTTCGCGAATAAGGAAGAAACGGTCAAAGTTATTTTGTTCTTCGCGAATGCAAGGCTTTGACCGCGTTCGCGAAGAAGGAAATATCTGGGCAGAATGTTTAAGTTCAAAATCGAGAGTTTTGAGTTCATATCACAAAATTGGCATTGGGAGTTCGGTAGGAGGTAAATTTTGGAGAGATTTTCGAAGAGAGTTTGTGGCTAATGATTCTTAACTCCTTTTTGCTTGTAACCCATTAATCTAAATATGAATTCATCCTTTAATTTCTGAAATTATATGAAAAATGGGGAAAAGTTCTTAGACCAAGGAAATTGAGTTTTTGATTGGGAATTTGACATCGAATTTGGATAATTTTGGTAGGGTTGGACTGTAAGAGTACGAGGTTTCTGAAAACGTAAATTTTGCCCGATTCTATGACACGGACCTGAGGGACATTTTGGTTATTTTACCTAATTTCGTGTATTAGCTTAGAATTTAATTGTAGAATCAATTACTTGAGGTGTTATTCACAATATGCAATTGAATTGAATAGATTTATGCCATTTGGAGTCGGATACTCATGGCAAAAGCATGATTTCGGGTTGATTTGAGCTTGTTCGAGGTAAGTGGCTTGCCTAACCTTGTGTGGGGGACCTTTCCCTTAGGATATGATATTTGATAATTGAAATACCTTGTACGTGAAGTGACGAGCGAGTACTTGAGCTAATTGAAAACTCGGTTTTACTTTAAGTATTTAAACTGAGTTTCTTTTCTCTCCTATTTTATTCTACTTGCAAATTTAGCCTGTTGTTAGTTAGAAAAGCATGCCTAGTTGACTTAATTGCCTATTTGATTAAAATGCCTTATTTGGATTATGTGCAACATGCTAGGCTAGAAATACCTGCTTTACCTTGATATGGAATTTGAATTTAATTGTGTATTCTTCGTGTTGTTGCTGTATGTTTACTTTGGAACTACGGGACGGTATCCCGGGAGCTTCCCTTGTATATATATTGATTTGGACTATAGCGCGGGATACCAAGAGATCCCTAGCATATATTGAGGATACGAAGAGATCCTCGGGATACCAAGAGATTCCTAGCATATATTGAGGATACCAAGAGATCCTCGGGATACCAAGAGATCCCTAGCATATATTGAGGATACCAACAGATACTTGGAATACTAAGAGATTCCTAGCATATATTGAGGATACCAAGAGATCCCTAGCATATATTGAGGATACCAAGAGATCCTCGGGATACCAAGAGATCCCTGGTACAGATTGAGGATACCAAGAAATCCTCGGGATACTGAGAGATTCCCGGTTATTATCCTTGTGATCGTTTTAGCCCATGTTTCGGTTATTGCATTCCTTACTTTCTCGTATTAAATTTTTATTGTTAGCTTGCAACTGAATTGCTTATCTTATCCTGTTATACCTTATATTTTATTTTATCTCAGTAGGGCCCTGACCTTCCTTGTCACTACTCAACCGAGGTTAGGCTTGGCACTTACTGAGTACTGCTGTGGTGTACTCATGCCCTTTCTGCGCATATTTTTCATGTACAGATCCAGGTACTTCTATCCAGTCCTATCACCCCTTGAGGCGAGGCGACTGCTCTAGCGACTTCGAGGTATATCTGCCGCGTCCGCAGACCGTGGAGTCCCTTTCTATTCCTGCATTAGTATTTCGCCCTTCTGTATTCTTTGTTCTTGTTAGACATTCCGGAGTTAGAACTTTATAGTATTTCTTAGCTTGTGATTCATGGGTTTCCGGATTTTGGGAGTACGTATTGGTTTTGAGAAGTTAAGTATTGTACATTTCGAGCAGCATTTTATATATCGCTTATTTCGGTTATTTATGATTTTTGATTATTTCTTCCGCAAGTTTTACTTATGTTCTGCATTGTTAGGCTTACTTAGTCGTAGAGACTAGGTGCCGTCACGAAAATTCACGGAGGGCGAACTGGGGTCGTGACAAAGTCTTTACACAAACATCAAACAATAGTTAAAGTATCTTCAAATAAATCAAGTATTTAAAGAGGTGGCATGCATAATATATAAAATATACAAACTTGCTCTCTAGATATGTATGAGAATATGAGGGAAACAAATGAAAAAACAACAAGAAAAATAGGAATAAGGAACAATCAAACTATTACTTTGTACCTCGATCTTGAATTCAATTTCTACTGAATTGTACTTGCAAACAGCTCTATGAGCGTGATTCTTGTTGGAATCTACATGTGTGCTTCTCTATGTGAATCCCATCCGCATTTACATGGTATTCAAATAGAACAAACTTTTTAATCAAGGGAAAGCAGAATTCATTCCCATTGATCTTATTCGATCTAGCTTTGTTTTCTAGTTTCATCAAGTGTTTTCTGGGACCATGCTCATAAGAATAGGAGGCCTCTACTAATTTGACACATCTGTTTTAAAAGGCAGAATTGGAACTCTTCCGGGGCTCGCCCCGAGGCGGAGCACTCGTAAACGCCCCTGGACTTATGTGTGGGGCTTAGTTCCGTGAGATTTACGCCTCGGCCATTGGGGCTTACGCCCTGGACACGCCCAATGCCCAACGTACTGGGCTCGCCTAATAGAACTTTATGCAATTCTATGTAACTAACCTTGTAAGTTCTCAAATTTGCTTACTAAATCGTTGACTATTAAAAGTTACTTTTTTCTTAATCATTAAGTTGAGAGTATTTTATGTCATAATTAAAATATAAATTATTGCACGTTATCCACTAAGACTGATATGATAGTTAATTTTAAATAAATTTTTTATTTAAAGGTATTTATATATTAACTTTTGTTATGTCTTTACTATATAATAGTCCATACTTTTTTATAATTATTTTTCTAAATATTTTTTTCACGTTTACGAGATACAATACTTATTAATTTAACAGCTCAGTATTAGCTAGTAACTACTTACAAATAATTAGTTATCATGGTATTGTATGGTAAATTATGTGTCACTTTATTAACTTGTTGAAACTTAAAAATAAATGATGCTAGAGAATCATATTTAAATTATGAATTATATTTTTATATAAATTCTCTCTCTAATAGAAAGCATATTAAATAAAAGGAGTGTTTTAAGAAAAATATCAAATTATAATATCGAAATTCTTTCAAAATTCATTACTCCTCAAGAGATACATATAAGATTTCGTATCGAATATATTACTTTTGATGTTTGAGTTGTAACGACGTTGCAGCTAATTGCATATTATGATGTATGTCATACTTTTTGTATTACTCATAGTTGAATTATATTTTATAAATATTTTAAATAGATTATTTGTTATAATTTTGTAATTTTAATGTAATTTTTATAATTATTTTTTTAGTTTATACTATCTTAAAATTCTAGAAAACTGTAAAATTTAAAGATCCATGGGACTTACGCCCCATGTCTCAGGTCTTACGTCTCGCCTCGTCAGAGGTAAAACGCCTCGCCTCATGCCCCGGCCTTTTAAAATATTTTTTGACACTATTATAATATATGAAAATTGTAAGAGCTGACTCTTAAATGGTGATACATTCATGAAAAATTAGAAGAAATCAATATATGATAAATGAAAAGACGTATAGAGAAAAGTTAACCATTAATCATCAAATTAAATGACAAAGTAATTATCCAATTCTCCAGAAGAGTGGACCGAGAGATTATAATCATTAAAAGCAAATAAATAAATTACGTCTTCTCATACATGGCCTTTATTGTGGTAAAAAAATTTATTATTTGTTAAAGATGATTTTACTTTTTAGTCCAAGGATATTGTAGGAGTGAGATTTGATTCAAGGGTAGAATAGTTATTTGATTTTTGATGGGTAATTTGGTAATTCAACTTTTGCTTTAGGAGCTTCCTAGTGATTTTTTCATTGTATATTCGGGCACGTGTATCCCATGTGAATTGTCACAAAATATTGCAGAATAATATACTAAAAATTATTTATAATGAAATTATAAAAATATTGTACATTTTCTGACAAGAGAAGTTAAATATTCGGTATCTACTATTTATTTACGTACCCGCTTTTCTACCTTTCTATATATATATTTTAGATAATGTCATGGAGCTAGTTTGGGTATTATGAAAATGCAAAGATCTTATGTTAATACAATAAAAATTAAACTCATTATTTTGATTTTTAAGGACAAAATAAGTAATAAGTTGTTATTTTTGGTGAACACTTAGAATCTCAAAATGCGTAAATTAATAATCGCCATATTTGGATCGTGCCTCCTGAGTCCAGCATAGAACCCAGTCGTATAAATATGTACATACAAGGAATTTCTAAAATAAAATATATGAAAATCATGATTGACTTTATTTTGTCTTCTAATCCCCATATTATAATTTTAATATAACTTGTTCACAAGCCAAACTAAACAAATTGCATCCGTTCACACTACAAAGATATACAACACTTATTTAGTACTTTCTCCGTTTCATATTATTTGAGAAAGTCTGACTTGGCACGGAGTTTAAGAAAAAAAGAAGAAGACTTTTGAAAGTTGTGGTCTTAAAAGCTTAAGGGGTAAAAGGTTTGTGGGGTCATGCCATTTGTATTGCTATAAAAGCTTCTCATTAAAGTTGAATTATTTCTAAATTTAGAAATATGTCATTTGTTTTGGAATAGACTAAAAAGAAAAATACATATAATATGAAACAGATGGAGTACAAAGTTTGTCAGAGGAAAAAACTTATCTTCTACAGAATCAACGCGTAGTTATAGAAGCAAATTTAGAAGGTCACACATTTTGCAGTAGCTTTAACTCACTCAACTTCTTAGAAGGTACATCTTTTAGCCCTTTGTATGTTTTTCTTCTAGCAGTATTATATTTCTTTCACTTTAAAAAAAATAATAAAAAATCAAGCAATTATATCAAACTAGGTGGTTATTACTTGGGCCCAATATTACTTGGTTTTGTGTAAAAGGGGTGATAATAAAAATTGAATAATTGATACATGTAAGTTAGTGTCAAATTAGACAAGTAACATTACAAGCACACTAATTGCTGGATATTATTTATATACATTTTGGATCAAAATATACATTCTTTATCTCTATGGTAGCATCATATTAGTAGATGCTTAAAGTCCAAAATCAGATTCTTGCAGGCAGCTGAAAATACTTTTCGGCTGAAGCTAAGTGCCCCCATCTTAATTTAAAATCAAAAATCACCTGAAACAAAGAAGCAAGACAATTGACCTCTGTCAAAGTGAAGGTGTCAAGGTGGAAGAAAAGAGGACATGGTAGCAGCCTTCATGAATCTCAACAGATTCAATTTGGAAAAAGCAAAAGGGCAAAGTAATTTAATAATTTAAGACAGTAAGGCATAACGGAGCATGCGAAATATACTATCAGAACCTTTTCTGAGTATTTAATTCAATCAATTCTATATCATCAATAGTTTCACCAAATCTAACAATGTTTGGACAACGGAAGATATAGCTCATCTATGTGCAGGCAAATTCAACCGGACACAAGTACCAGAGACGGTATGAAAGGAACCTGCTATTTATATTTGTTCAACCTTATCTATCTATCAAAATCGCAATTCTAGCCTTTAAATACTGATTTTGTAAACCATTAATTGGTTTTATCAAGCCAAATGCTCTCAATCTCAAAATGGCTAGAACAATGTAAAAGTAAAAGAGCTTTCTTGAATAACAATAACAAAGAGCAAAAAGTTTAAGCTTTTGCACACCCTTACCTCCTTGTTTGAGCAAACAAATACTCACAATCTTGAAGCAGAAAGGATGAAATTTGACCAAAAATCATTTAGTAAATCATGATAGTACCTTTTACCAAGAGGAGAAGAGTAACAAATAGTATTAACTATGTTGCTCTTAACCTTACAAGAGAAAAAATTATCATAAAAAAATATAAAAAGACACAGAGAAAGGGTGAATAAGGCTAACAATAAAGTGAAGGAGGTTGAGGAATAAAATGCTTTCGAATTTAAGTGCTGAGAGATCGACTTATATTTGTGCCTTTATTAGGTTAGTATTTTTCACTTTTCTAAACTGCTGCTTTAAGTTAGCATTTTTGTGCATGCAAAAGAACCTTTTGTCAAGTACTCGCACTTCATATAGCGAGAATACCTTGATGCTACCATAAAAACACAATCAAGAAGAGCTTTTCAATGCAAATCCAATAGCTCTTTCCAAGCTAATTGATTACGATGCTATTGTACAAAGATATAGCAACGGGAAAATGGCAGACCCACAAAAGAGCTGCATAGCATACCCCTTTCAACCCCTATTTGCAATAGTTGTTTTCAAGGGATATTATGGTTTGATTTTGATACTAAGTATCTTTAGTAAGACTGCTCGAAACTAAATCCAGAGAACACAGAGCATATATAGCAGGAAACAAAAATGAATGGACCTGGATCTTAGAAGTTAAAAGTACTGAAGAGTTTGATGTGTAACCAGTTGGACTGACCTAATAGTACATCAACAAAAAATGATTGTAGCAGCATCTAGAAAAAGAGCAACAAAAGTAGTTCCAACCGCATCCAGAACAACTTTAAAGGTGTTTGTAGTAACATCCAAGAAGCAGCAGCATAAGTGGCTTCAACTGCATCCAGAAGTATCAGCAGAAAATGGATCCAGTTGCAACCCAAAATAATAGCAAAAGACCTTTCACTGGCGAGTGGCGACCAAACCAATAAATAACATTCAATCGAAGTATCTTTTTTGGATTGATTTACCTTGTTGCAAGCTTGCTCTTTGATTATTCAAAAGTGGAAGACTGAACCTTGTTTGTTGTAAACCTTCTCAAGACATATTATAGGCATGTGATCTTTGTAAGACTGTATATCAATGGTATATCCAAGGACAAACATTGTAATTCAGCACAAGGTGCATGACACCTGCAATACCAGTTATGGTTTATCATTGTGTAAGACTGTACATTAAAAGGTGTGGGCACAATAAATAAAAGTTTTCTCTTTTCTGATATTAGAAATGAAAAAATCACTTTTAATTACAGAGCGGAGAATTTAAAAACACGTTGGTTTCTTCTTAATTTGCAGAAACCTCTTTAAGAGTTGTCTCTTCCCTTATATATATCTACTAGTCTTTCGGCAAGTGCGTTGTGCATGTGCCCAATATAAACTATTGATTACAAAATTTTAAACAATCATATCAGCCGAAGGTTGTATATACTCATGATTATAATAAGTAAGCTAAAATTTTCAAGACACGTTTTATACAGAATATTTTTATTTTTAAAGTAAAACGTCATTCAATTTTTACTGTACATTTTGGTAATTCAACATTTTACACTGATTACGCTTCTTATATTTATAATAGTAATAACATATAGATAATAAATAAATAAATAATAAATAGTATTGTTGTTAAATACTCGGTAGAAGCAACAAAAAGAGGAATTTTGTCACGATCCAATTCCCGAATCCGGTCGTGATGGCCCCTCTCGTGAAGACAAGGCCAGCCAAACAAAACGAAATACCTCTTTTAACAATTAATTAACATAAGAAAATCTAAAACATGATTAAGATAGCCACAATTGCGGAAAACAATGATAATAATAAAGGAAAACCATCCCGACACAGCCCAATTCGGGGTGTCACAAGTCATAAGCTACTACAGAATCTGCTACGAGTCTACAAAGTATGAAGTCCGACACAATAGTCTGAAGAAGACATAAATGATAAGGATAGGGGAGACACGGGGCTGCGGACGTCAACAGCTACCTCATAACTCCAAATCACTGCTTGGTCTGGAAGGATCAGCGCTCAGGAGCGGACTCTGCTATGCTTGAATCTGCACACACGGTGCAGAGAGTAATGTGAGTACTCCGACCCAGTGAGTAATAATTATAAATAATGACTGAAAACATGAAACCACGTAAAGGCACAAAGTAATTCTATATCAGGCAGTAAATCACTTAAAGCAGTAAAACCGTGAAGAAACAAATGAAATCTCCTTTTTAAAAATAGGTAAATCACATAAAATAACAGGTAAATAGTAAGTAGAAATCTTCCCCTCGGGACCAGTATCAATCGCTCAGAACAGTATCAACCCATCGGGCTCAGTATCACTCACTCAGCATAGTATCAGCCCCACAGGCTCACTCTCAGATCATATGGGTACCCGCGCTCACTATGGGTGTGCAGACTCCGGAGGGGCCCCTTACGGCCCAAGCGCTATATCAAGCCACCTCGTAGCATCATCACTTGGCACTCGGACTCACATCACTCGGCCTCCCATCACTCAAACCACCTCGTGGCATATAAAGTATCTCACAATCACTTAGCATATCCTCACATATGGCCCTCGGTCTCACTCAGTCCAGAAATCATCACAAGCCCCTTGGGCATCAGTAAAATAGTAGTGCTCAGCCCAAACAACTTTGGAAATATCATTTAAGTCTCAAATTCAAGCAAAAGTGGTTGAGTTTGTAAAACAGTAGTAATCAATTGGACTGAGTTCAAGTAATTATGTCAAAATGGTGAGGAAACAGTGATAAAAGTCCATGAAGGATTAAAGTAGTCGGCATGAAGCCCAAATATGGCAATAAACCCAAATCATGATGATAACAAATAAGTCTTAGTCAAATACGCAGTAAAAACATCAATCGGGACGGACCAAGTCACAATCCCCAATAGTAAACAACCCAGCGCTCGTCATTAAGCGCGTGTTTCACCTCAATATAGTACTACATTCTGCAATCCGGGGTTTCAAACCCTCAGGATATTATTTACAATCATTACTCACCTCAAGCCGATCAAAACTCTAGCTCGCTATGCCCTTGCCTCTCAAATCGGCCTCCTCGCGCGTTGAATCTGACCAAAACCAAAGCGAATACGTCATAATAGGCTAAGGGAACAAAATCCAATCGAAAATAATTGAAAAACATTAAAAATCCCGAAATTTGCAAAACCCGAGCCCCGAGCCCACTTCTCGAAACTCAGAAATTTTCACATTGATGGATTTCTTATCTCACCACGAGTCCATACATATCAAAATTACAAGAATCGGAGTTCAATTGGCCCCTCAAATCCCTAATCTTAATTCTCTTAAGTTCAAGCCCAAACATCCATTTTAAATCCTTGATTTCTTACTTTTTCACTCTTAATTCATGTAATAACACCTTAGGGTTGTGTTTTTGGTTAAAAAATTCTTACCTCAACGAAGTCCCTTAATTTCCCTCTTCAGAATCACCCAAAAAGCTCTAAGGTCGACGGCACAAATGGTGAAATAACCCAAAGTTGAGAAATGAAATATCAAATAATGTCTGCCCAGACCTTTCCGCATTTGCGGTTCCAAAATCCGCTTCTGCAGTACCGCTTCTTTGGTTCCTACATCCGCTTATATGGAAATTCACTAAAGGCTCCAAACCACTTCTGCGGTCTCCTAACCGCATCTGCGGCTCCGCAGGTGCGGGCCACCTACCGCATCTGCGAAATTCCTTAAGTCCAGCCTGACCGCATCTGCGGTCCTATAGCCGCATCTGCGGCTCCGCAGGTGCGGTTCCCTATCCGCATCTGCGGTCCCAGCATTTCCCTTTCCTTTTTGCTTCTGTGACTTTCACCCACATCTGCGACACTGTACCTGCAGTCCCCAAGCCGCAGGTACGAAAATACGAGCAACCGTAAAACCTGAAGTCACCCAAGTTTAAAAATCTTCCCGTTAGCCATCCGAAATCACCCCGAGGCCCGGGGGACCTCAACCAAAAGCACCAAAACCTCCTAAAACCTCATTCAAACTTGTTCCAATCATCAAAACAATTCAAACAATACAAAAACCATCAAATTACATCGAATTCAAGCCTAAGTTCTTACAAAACTTTCGAAACACGCATTCGACCAAAAACCGAACCAATCACCTCCGAATAATCTGAAATTTTGCACACACATCTCAAATCACATAACGGAGCTACAACAACTCCCAGAATCCCATTCCGATACTCGGATCAAAATCTCACCTATCAACCGGAATTCGCCAAAATACTAACTTCGCCAATTCAAGCATAATTCTACATCGGATCTGCAAAATCACTTTCGATCACACTACTAAGTCACAAATTATCCCCCAAAGGTAATCGAATCATCGGAATTCATATATGAGTTTTCTAACACATAAGTCAACATCCGGTTGACTTTTTCAAACTAAGCCTTCCTTAAAGAGACTAAGTGTCTCATTTTCTTCTAAAATCAATTCAAACCAACTCGATCACACAAGACACTAATAATGAAGCATAAAGAAGCAGAAAAAATAGGGGAAACGGAGCGGTAACTCATGATACGATGGGTCAGGTCGTCACATCCTTCCTAACTAAAACAAACGCTCGTCCTCGAGCGGGTCAAGAAACATACCTGAAGCCTCAAACAGGTGAGGGTATCTGCTCCGCATCTCCCGCTCGGTCTCCCAGGTAGCCTCCTCCACGGGCCGACCTCTCCACTGCACTTTCACCAAATCTATGTCCTTTGATTTCAACTTTCGAACCCGACGACCCAAAATAGCCACTAACACCACATCATAGGTCAAATCATCATCCAACTGAACCGTGCTGAAGTCCAAAACATGGGATGGGTCTCTAATATATTTTCGGAGCATAGAAACATGAAAAACTGGATGCACGCTCGACAAGCTTGGTGACATGGCAAGCTAATAAGCCACCTCCCCAATCCTCCGAAGTACCTCAAAAGGCCCAATAAACCGCGGACTCAACTTCCCTTTCTTTTCAAATCTCATAACACCCTTCATGGGCGAAACCTTCAGCAATACCTTCTCACCAACCATATAAGACACATCCCGAACCTTCCGGCCCGCATAACTCTTCTGACGCGACTGCGCTGTATGAAGCCTCTCTTGAATCAGCTTCACCTTCTCTAAGGCATCCTGAACCAAATTTGTCCCCAATAGCCTAGCCCCACCGGGATCGAACCAACCAACTAGAGATCTACACCGCCTCCCATACAATGCCTCATACGGAGCCATCCGAATGCTTGACTGATAACTGTTGTTGTAGGCAAACTCTGCAAACGGAAAAAACTCATCTCAAGAACCTCCAAAGTCAATAGCACAGGAACGCAACATGTCCTCCAATATCTGAATAGTACGCTCAGGCTGGCCGTCCGTCTGAGGATGAAATGTTGTTCTCAACTCCACATGTGTACCTAACTCTCGCTGAAAAGTCCTCCAAAACTGAGAAGTAAACTGAGTACCTTTATCTGAGATAATAGACACTGGAAAACCATGCAATCGAACAATCTCCCAGATAAAGATCCCTGCCAGCCGCTCCGAAGAATAGGTAGTACACACCGGAATGAAGTGCGCCGACTTGGTCAGTCGATCCACAATCAGCCAAATCGAATCGAACTTCTTTAAAGTCCAAGGAAGACAACTCACAAAATCCATAGTGACTCTCTCCCACTTCCACTTGGGAATAATCATCCGCTGGAGTAAGCCACCCAGTCTCTAATGCTCATATTTCACCTGCTGACAATTGAGACACCGAGCTACAAACTCCACAATATCTCTCTTCATCCTCTGCCACCAATAGTGCTCTAAGATCCTGATACATCTTCGCAGCACCCGGATGAATGGAATACCGCGAGCTATGGGCCTCCTCCAATATCAACTCTCGAAGCCCATCCACATTGGGCACACAGATCTGGCCCTGCATCCTCAACACACCATGCTCACTAATGGTCACATCTCTGGCATCATCATGCTGAACCTTGTCCTTAAGGACAAGCAAATACGGTTCATCATACTGGCGCTCCCTGCGATCATATAAGGAAGATCGAGAAACCACACAAGCCAACACTCGACTGGGCTCCGAAATATCTAATCTCACAATCCGATTGCCAAAGCCTGAACATCAACTGCAAAGGGTCTCTCCCCAACTGGAATGTACGCCAAACTCCCCATACTCAATGCCTTTTGGCTCAAGGTATCGGCCACTACATTGGCCTTTCCCGGATGATACAATATGGTGATGTCATAATCCTTAAGCAACTCTAACCATCTACGCTGCCTAAAGTTAAGATCCTTTTGCTTGAACAAATGCTGAAGACTTAGATGATCAGTGAATACCTCACAAGATACGCCATACAAGTAATGCCTCCAAATCTTCAATGCATGAACTATGGCAGCCAACTTCAAATCATGAACGGGGTATTTCTTCTCGTAGGGCTTCAACTGATGAGAAGCATAAGCAATCACTCTACCCTCCTGCATTAGTACAAAACCGATCCCAACTCTCGAAGCATCACAATACACTGTATAAAAACCTGAAGCTGATGGCAAAACCAATACTAGAGCTGTGGTCAAAGCTGTCTTGAGCTTCTGAAATCTCTCCTCGCACTCGTCCAACCATACAAATGGAGCACCTTTCTGAGTCAACTTGGTCAAGGGCGATGCTATAGAGGAAAATCCCTGAACAAACCGGCGATAATAACCCACCAAACAAAGGAAACTACAAATCTCTGTGGCTGAGGACAGTCTAGGCCAACTCTGAACCGTCTCTATCTTCTTCGGATCGACCTGAATACCCTCATTGGACACCACATGTCCCAAGAAAGCCACTGAACCGAGCCAAAACTCGCACTTGGAGAACTTTGCATACAGCTTCTCCTCCCTCAACCTCTGCTATACCACTTGCAAATGCTCCACGTGCTCCTCCTGACTACGCGAATACACCCGAATATCATCAATGAAAACAATAACGAACGAATCCAGATAAGGCCGAAATACATTGTTCATCAAATGCATGAACGTCGCTGGGGCATTGGTCAGCCCAAAAGACATAAAAAGAAACTCATAGTGACCATATCTAGTCCTGAAGGCTGTCTTAAGAATATCTGAATCCCTGATCTTCATCTGGTGATAGCCCGAACGGAGATCAATCTTGGAGAACACCCCCGCTCCCTGAAGCTGGTCGAATAGATCATCAATACGAGGCAGAGGATACTTGTTCTTCACTGTTACCTTGTTGAATTGTCTATAATTGATGCACATTCTCAGTGTGCCATCCTTTTTCTTTGCAAACAGAACCAGCGCACCCCATGGTGACACACTAGGCTGAATGAACCCCTTATCTAGGAGTTCCTGAAGCTGATCTTTCAACTCTTTCAACTCTGTTGGTGCCATACAATATGGCGGAATGGAAATGGGCTGAGTGCCCGGCACCAGGTCAATACCAAAATTAATAACCCTATACGGTGGCATGCCCGGCAGGTTCACATGAAATATATCGGGAAACTCCCTCACAACTAGAACATAATCAATGCTAGGAGTCTCAGCTCCAACATCCCTCACAAACGCCAAATATGAAAGACAACCCTTCCCAACCATAAGCTGGGCCTTTAAGAAAGAAATCACTCTACTAGGAACATAATCAGTCACACCACACCACTCGATCCCCGGTACACCCGGCATAGCCAAAGTGACTGGCTTGGCATGACAGTCTAGAATAGCATGACACGGAGATAACCAATCCATTCCCAGAATAACATCAAAGTCCACCATGCTCAATAGCAATAGGTCAACTTGGGTCTCCAGACCCCCAATAGTCACAACACATGACCGCTACACATGGTCTACAATAATAATATCGCCTACCGAGGTAGATACATGAACAGGTAAAGCAAGACACCTTCGGAACGTACCCAAATGATGAGCCAAATATGGGGACACATAAGAATAGGTGGAACCGGGATCAAATAAGACAGAGGCATCTTTGCGGCTGACTGAAATAATACCTGTAATGACAACATCTGAAGCAATGGAATCTGTCCTGCCTGGAATAGCATAAAAATGGGCCTGGACACAGCCTGATCGACCTCCCTCTCTGGGGCGACCCCTGGCTGCCTGACCCCCACCTTTAACTAGATGGGCGGGTGCTGAAGAAACTGGATCAAAAGACGAGGGCTGACCCCTCTGCTGAGATGAGCTAGCAGTACGACGAGGACACTGCCTCCACACATATCCAAACTCTCCACACTCAAAACAACTCTCAGGTGCTGGAGAATGGGACTGAAGGGAACCCCTCGCATCGGAGTGACTAGCTGACGCACCCAGCCTGGAAGAACCCTGAACAGACGGGGCACGAGATGAACTCTGAGCTGGAAGGGCACTGAGTGAAGGCTGACCCTGCTGAGAACCATGATAACCACATCCTGAAGATGCCCCATGATACTCTGGACGGGCCGACTAAGCGGGCCTGAAAGAACGGCCTCTACCATGCTGGAACTAGCCCCTAAACGGAGCAATACTGAAACTGCCAGAACCTCGAGGCCTCTTGGCCTCCTTCTCCTCTCTATCCTGCCGGTGAGCTGTCTCAATCTCACGAGCGATATCAACCACCTCCTCAAATGAAATACCCAAAACTCTCTCTAGTTATCAGAACATTGAGATTGTAATTAAGGCCATCCACAAACCTCTTGATCCTCTCACGATCTATCGGGACCATCCAGGCGGCATGACGAGCCAACTCAGAATACCTTGCTTCATACTAAGACACAGTCATATCTCCCTGCCGTAGCCACTCAAACTGCCTACGCAGCTCCTCCCTGCGGGACTGTGGTACATACTTCTCCAAGAAGAGAGTGGAGAAATCCTGCCAAGTCAAAGTCGCTGCACCAACAGGCCTACGCCTTTCATACGCCTCCCACCAAGTGAAGGCAACCCCAGTAAACTGAAAGGTTGTAAATGCCACACCGCTTGACTCCAGAATCCTTGTTGTACATAGCATGCACTGACACTTGTCAAGAAAACGTTGGGTATCCTCGCCCTCGGCACAACTGAAAGACGGATGCTAGAGCCTACCAAAACTCTCGAGACGACGATGCTCATCGTCTGGCATAGCTGGAACTACGAACTCCTGAAGTGGTGCAATCGGCTGAGCTGGAGATGCTCCCGGCGTCTGCAATCCCTGCACTACCTGCTCAGGTGTGCGAGCAGTGGGGGTCTGATTACCTCCCCCGGCCTGTGATGTAGCTGTTGTGGTAGTGGCTAAAACTGCCTGAGCCAAGCCAGTGCAAACCGATAAGATCTGAGCCAGGGGCTCCTGAAGACCCAAAATCACGATGGGCACAGCTGGTGCTGGAACTGGTGCTGCTGGAGCCTGATCCAGAGCTGGGGCAGCTGGTGGATCAACAGGTGCTGCCCTTGCCACTTTTCCTCTGCCACGACCACAACCGCGTCCACGGCCTCTGGTGGCCTCAGTGAGTGACACTGGTGGTAGTCCACCTTGTCCGATAGCGTGAGTCCTCGCCATCTGCGAGAGAACATAATACAAAAGTTTAGATCTCGGATCAACAAAGTCGCACGACAAAAATTTCAAGAATATGAAGTTTTTCCTAAAGGTTCTGCAGTCTCTCGAGGATAAATATAGACGTCTCCGTACCGATCCGCGAGACACTACTAAACCTACTCATGACTCGCGAGACCTATGTAACCTAGGCTCTGATACCAACTGTCACGACCCAATTCCCGAACCCGGTCATGATGGCGCCTCTTGTGAAGACAAGGCCAGCCAAACAAAATAAAATACCTCTTTTAACAATTAATTAACATAAGCAAATCTAAAACATGATTAAGATAGCCATAATTGAGGAAAACAGCGATAATAACAAAGGAAATCCATCTCGACACAGCCCAAACCGGGGTATCACAAGTCATGAGCTACTACAGAATCTGCTATGAGTCTACAAAGTATGAAGTCTGACACAATAGTCTGAAGAAGACATAAATGATAAAGGATAGGGGAGACACGGGGCTGCGGACATTAACAGCTACCTCGTAACTCCAAGTCACTGCCTAGTCTTAAATGATCAATTCTTAGGAGCGAACTCTGCTATGCCTGAATCTGTGCACACAGTGCAGGGAGTAATGTGAGTACTCCGACCCAGTGAGTAATAATTATAAATAACGATTGAAAGCATGAAAACACGTAAAGTCACAAAGTAATACTATATCATGCAGTAAATCACTTAAAGCAGTAAAACCGTGAAGAAACAAATGAAATCTCCTTTTTAAAAATAGGTAAATCAATAAAACAATAGGTAAATAGTAAGTAAAAATCTATCCCTCGGGCCCAGTATCAATCGCTCAGAACAGTATCATCCCCTCGAGCTCAGTATCAGTCACTCAGTATAGTATCAGCCCCTCGGGCTCACTCTCAGATCATATGGGTACCCGCGCTCACTGTGGGTGTGCAGACTCCGGAGGGGCCCCTTACGGCCCAAGCGCTATATCAAGCCACCTCGTGGCATCATCACTCGGCACTCGGCCTCACATCACTCGACCTCCCATCACTCAAGCCACCTCATGGCATATAAAGTATCTCACAACCACTCAGCATATCCTCATATATGGCGCTCAGTGTCACTCAGTCCAGAAATCATCACAAGCCCCTCAGGCATCAGTAAAACAGTAGTGCTCAGCCTAAACAACATTGGAAATATCATTTAAGTCTCAAATTCAAGTAAAAGTGGCTGAGTTTGTAAAACAGTAGTAATCAATTGGACAGAGTTCAAGTAATTATGTCAAAATGGTAAGGAAACAGTGATAAAAGTCCACGAAGGATTCAAATCCAAATATGGTAATAAGCCCAAATCATGATGATAACAAACAAGTCTTAGTCAAATACGCGGTAAAAATATCAATCGAGACGGACCAAGTCACAATCCCCAATAGTAAACAACCATGCGCTTGTCGTTAAGCACGTGTTTCATCTCAATATAGCACAACATTGTGAAATCCGGGGTTTCAAACCCTCGGGACATCATTTACAATCATTACTCATCTCAAGCCGGCCAAACCTCTAGCTCGCTATGCCCTTGCCTCTCAAATCAGCCTCCTCGTGCGTTGAATCTGACCAAAACCACAACGAATACATCACAGTATGCTAAAAGAACAAAACCCAATAAAAAATAATTGAAAAACATCAAAAATCCCGAAATTTGCAAAACTCGAGCCCCAGGCCCACTTCTCGAAACTCAAATTTTTTTACATTGATGTATTCCTTATCTCGCCACAAGTCTATACATATCAAAATCACAAGAATCGGAGTTCAATTGACCCCTCAAATCCCTATTCTTAACTCTCTTAAGTTCAAGCCCTAACCTCCATTTTTAATCCTAGATTTCTTAGTTTTTCAGTCTTAATTCATGTAATAACACCTTAGGGTTGTGTTTTTGGTTCAAAATTCCTTACCTCAACAAAGTCCCTAGATTTCCCTCTTCAGAATCGCCCAAAAATCTCCAAGGTCGAAGGCGAAAATGGTGAAATAACCCAAAGTTGCGAAATGAAATATCAAATAAGGTCTGCCTAGACCTTTCCGCATTTGCGGTCCCAAAATCCGCTTCTGCGGTTCATCCATCCGCTTCTGCGAAAATTCACTAAAGGCTCCAAACCGCTTCTGCGGTCTCGTAACCGCATCTCGGCTCCGCAGGTGCGGGCCACCTATCATATCTGTGAAATTCCTTAAGTCCAGCCTCACCGCATCTGCGGCTTCGCAGGAGCGGTTCCCTATCCGCATCTGCGGTCCCAGAATTTCCCTTGCCTTTTTTTTTCTACGACTTCCACCTGCATCTGCGATACTACACCTGCGGTCCCCAAGCCGCAGGTGCGAAAATACCAGCAACAGCAAAACCTGAAATTGCCCAAGTTTAAAAATCTTCCCGTTAGCCATCCGAAATCACCCTGAGGCCTCCGGGACCTCAACCAAAAGCACCAACACCTCCTAAAACCTCATTCAAACTAGTTACAATCATCAAAACACTTTAAACAACAACAAAAACATCAAATTACAACGAATTCAAGCTTAAGTTCTTCCAAAACTTCTGAAACACGCATTCGATCAAAAACCCAACCAAATCACCTCCGAATAACCTGAAATTTTGCATACACATCCCAAATCACATAACGAAGCTACAAAAACTCTCAGAATCCCATTCCGACCCTCGGTTCAAAATCTCACCAATCAACCGGAATTTGCCAAAATACTAACTTTGCCAATTCAAGCCTAATTCTACACCGCACCTCTAAAATCACTTCCGATTACACTCTTAAGTCACAAATCATCCCCCGAAGCTAACCGAATCAGCAAAATTCATATCCGAGCCCTCTAACACATAAGTCAAAATTCGGTTGACTTTTCCAAATTAAGTCTTCCTTAAAGAGACTAAGTGTATCATTTTCTTCTAAAATCAATCCAAAACAACTCGATCACACAAGACACTGATAATGAAGCATAAAGAAGCAGAAAAAATAGGGAAAACGGAGCGGTAACTCATAAGACGACGGGTCGGGTTGTCACAAATTTAAAAAAAGAGTTATTAAAATTTGAATAGGGGAAAGAAAGTGTTGCAGGTGATAAAGATTAACGCATAATTTGCAACAGAATATTAGACAAATCAGCAGCATATGCATAACTCATCAAATCCCTTTTGTATAATGTGATAAACCTGCAATATCTAATTATCAATTACGAAGAACAAATGAAAATGAGAGTTAGATAATATATTTATCAAATACATTCTTATAAGCAGTGGGGTTCCAGCTTAAAAACAAAGAACTTTTCTTTTCCAAATTTAAATGAAAGTTCTTGAATGAGATAAATTTCTTTGGATGAAAGTTTCCTGGTCACATAACTTTTTTATTTTTCAATATGTTGGTGCTACTTAGAGGCCTCCAATTAATGAATTTTGACTTGAGATCTAGACACACTAATCTACATGCTTGAGATTTCAACGAATTACGCTCTAAAATTTTCAACAAGATCAATTATTAAAGGGATCTAATCATCTACAATAGTTATATTGGAAAGATCGGCATGTTAGAACTTCTAAATTTTGTTGAATAAGATCAAGTCTTTACACAAACATCAAACTCCAGTTAAAGTATCTTCAAATAAATCAAGTATTGAAAGAGGTGGCATGCATGATATATAAAATATACAAACTTGCTCTCTAGATACGTATGAGAATATGAGGGAAACAAATGAAGAAACAACAAGGAAAATCGGAATAAGGAACAATCAAACTATTACTTTGTACCTCGATCTTGAATTCAATTTCTATGAATTGTACTTGCAAACGGCATTATGAGCGTGGTCCTTGCTGGAATCTACAAGTGTGCTTATCTAAGTGAATCACATCCACATTTACATGGTATTCAAATAGAACAACCTTTCTAATCAAGGGAGAGCAGAATTCATTCCCATTGATCTCATTCGGTCTAGCTTTGTTTTCTAGTTTCATCGTGTGTTTTCTGGGACCGTGCTCATAAGAATAAGAGGCCTCTATTATTTGACACTGTTAGAATATATGGGAATTGTAAGAGCTAACTCTTAAATGGTGATACATACATGAAAAATTAGAATAAATTAATATATGATAAATGAAAAGATGTCATACAGAAAAGTTAACCATTAATCATCAAATTAAATGACAAAAAAATCATCCAATTCTCAAGAAGAGTGGACCGAGAGATTATAATCATTAAAAGCAAATACATAAATTACGTCTTCTCATTACCTGGTCTTTATTGTGGTAAAAAATTTATTATTTGTTAAAGATGATTTTACTTTTTAGTCCAAGGATATTGTAGGAGTGAGATTTGATGGAAGGGTAGAATAGTTATTTGATTTTTGATGGGTAATTTGGTAATTCAACTTTTACTTTAGGAGCTTCCTACTTTTAGTATAATATGAATATGAATATGATATGATGATTGTTATGATGGTAAGGCCTAACTCTCTGCATGTAGTTTCTTGAAACAACCATTGTTGGATGTGCTTGCTTTAGTGCTTTAATCTATTTGTTTCACCGCTATCAAATTATAGTTACAAGTCTAGAGATCATCTCTTTCCTCAATAATATATGTTCCACATGTGGTGTAAAGGAATCGAATCAACCAAGTCTGGGATAGCGAAAAAAAATTCTGAGTGAAGAGATAGCAATCTGATGCATGAAATGGCTACTGATTGAGGAGGTTTTATGTTCATATTTATGAAAGTTCTAGCTTTAATCACTCTTGACCTACACTACGGATGTATAGGGTCAAATTTTGTCCACTACGGTAGCAACGACCCATGACTAAGCAGTAGTCGTAGTGTGGGTACGACCTCAGAATGTCGGAGAGAAAACATGCCCTTAAGTCTCGTCGTCCCCTCGAAGGCACGTGACCTATCCCTGTATTATTTTATTATTTTAAGGGGGTTCTTCTGTTATATAAAGGAGGATCCCAATGTTGTAAAGGGGGATCAGATATTTTCTAATACAAGCTCTCTCTCTCTTTCTCTCTCTACCTCTTATTCTCTGGAACACTCAATCTATCAAAGGCAATAAGATATATAATTCACATTTCTAGGTCTTATTATTTTCGATTTCGATTTACCTTTGATCTATTTTTGATTGTATTTACTTGCAAAGTATTTGTTAACTTTCGAGTCAAATAATTTGGCGTCGTCTGTGGGGATTTCGACAATCGAAATCATAGTTTGTACCTAGAATATCAAAAACAAAACCTTCACACCCTACTGAAATCGAAAAATGGCAGAAAATGACGCAAGATTGAAAGCAATAGCAGGCAACACAACCAACCTCATAGGCCCCCTCAACGAGGCCGGCAGAGAAAACATCTTGAGCACAACGCCTGGTAGCACTCAAGAGGGAGAAATCTCACCCTCTCCATCTGAAGATTTGATGATCTTGCATGAAAAGGGAGCTTCCACGTCTGTAGTCAAAGAAATACCATCCCCGGTGGTCAAAAATCTACTGGAAGAGTGGCTGATGAACACCCTAGGCAGCTTGCTCGAAAAATCGCCCCAAAGCAACAATAAGAACCCGTTGACGACAGACATCACTACCACCAGTGAACCCGGTACAGTACGTACAAATGACAACCACACTAATGACCAGACCAGCGATGGTACACTTGTAGCCATCCTTAAAAAAATGGAGGAAATGGAGAACGAAAACAAGGCACTTCGGGATCAAAGCGTGACGTGGGAAGATTCATCGAACAGCCATATAGAGAAGAAGCTGCACCTCACCCGATCCGTTCAAGATGCCACCTTACTTAAGGATATATGACGGGAAGACAGACCCCGAAGACCACCTGATCCATTATGTGACCACTGTGAAGGGTAACGATCTGTCAAAGAAACAAGTACCATCCGTACTGCTGAAAAAGTTCAGAGAAACGTTGGTGGGGAGGGGGGGCGTTAACATGGTACTCGCAACTGCCAGCCATAACGATATCAGCATTCGAAGAAATGGCGGATAAGTTCGCCACCGCCCACGCAGGAGCAAAGAAACCAGAGGCCAGGGTCAACGATATCTTCGCCGTCAGACAAACAGCAGGCGAGGGACTCAGGGACTTCCTGGCCAGATTCAACAGAGTAAGGATGAGCCTACCAAATGTATCAGAAGGCATGGTGGTCGCAGCTTTCCAAAATGGGTTGATCAGAGATGGTTCGAAAGCAACCAAAAAGCTACTGAGCTGACTCATGAAGTATCCTCCCACCACATGGGAGGAGATCTATAACACCTACTGTGCCGAGGTACGAGCAGATGAGGATGACCTCAACGGACCAACCCAGCGGCTCACGACAATATAGTCATAGGCAAGGAGGGATCGACGTAGCGAGGGTCGGCGGGAACAATCCTCGCGCTTCAACAAAGAAAGGCATCATCCTTACATTAGATCCTCGCATCCACCACCGCCAAGACACCTATGCACTGCAGCGACATGTTGCCCCACTCCGTAATGAATGAGGTATGCCCCCTTTATTATCTGCCCATAACTTTTGCGTGTCTCCCTTAGAAATAGTGTATGCACTGGAGAAGCTGGGCACCAAGGTACAATGGCCGTAGAAAATGAAATCAGACCCCGCCATGAGGAAGTCAAACATCATGTGCGAGTTCCACCAGGAACGAGGGCACAAAACCGAAGATTGCATAGGGCTACGACAGGAGGTAGTCAGAATGTTGAACCAAGGATACTTGAGGGAGCTGCTCAGCGATAAGGGAAAGATCAACTTCGCACGAGGGCGGGAACAATCTCAGGGGCCGCCAAAGCCACCTTCGCCAACACATACCATCAACATGATCGTCGGAGGAGGCGACGATTCAGCAATCAACCACGTAAAATTCACCACCTCGCACAAACTGAAACGAACAATCGCCCACGAACGGTATGACGACTTTGAAGAAAGTATCACCTTCGATAAGTCTGATGCCGACGGTTTGTCTTTTCCTCATTATGATGCTTTGGTCATAACTTTACGTATTGCTGACACTAATGTTAAGAGAATCATGGTTGATGACGGAAGCGACGCGTGTATTATCCATCCAAGAGTCCTCGCGCAAATGAGGCTCGAATATAGGATAGTACCACGCTGCATAACACTGACAGGTTTTAACAATGCAGTGGAACGAACCTCGGGGGAGGTATCATTGCCGATTTTAGCAGGAGGAGTTACACTGGAAACCACTTTCCACGTCATGAATCAAGAAACATCCTACAACGCCATCATAGGACGCCCATGGATACACGCCATGCAGGCAGTCCCCTCAAGCTTCTACCAAGTGATCAAGTTCCCCACACCTTGGGGAGTATTTAGCATTTGGGGCGAGCCGCGCACCATGCAAGAATGCTATCGAATCGCTCAAGACTACTCACACACCAAACAGTTAAAAGGAGCAAGTGTGGAAGCACAGCAATCAGCCGTGTCGGGGACTAAGGTCGACCCGACAACGGAAGGCATCAAAGATCCGGATATCGTAGAAGCCTACAAAGCAACGGTCGAGGATATCGACCGAGTGCAACTGGACAGTTGACCACACAAAGAAAGCCTACATCGGACACAGCCTCTGCAATCCAAGTAAGTACCATGAATTTCTAACTAACCACGCAGATATATTTGTTTTTTCTCATTCAGATATGCCGGGGATACCAAGAGATATCGCCACCCACAAGCTGAACGTCGATCCACTATACCCCCCGTGCGGCAAGTTAGAAGAAAGTTCAACGCCGCAATCAACGAGGCCGTCAGCGAAGAGGTAGATAAGCTACTAGCTAACGGGTCCATAAGGGAATCAAAATATCCCCAATGGGTCGCCAATGTCGTAATGGTCAAAAAGAAAAATAGGAAATGGAGGATGTGCGTTGATTTCACCGACCTTAACAAAGCATGCCCGAAGGACTCGTTCCCATTACCCCACATCGACCAGTTGATCGACGCCACAGTAGGACATGAGCTGCTAAGCTTCTTGGATGCCTACTCCGGCTACAACCAAATCATAATGGCTGATAAGGACCAAGAAAAGAAAACCTTCATCACCCACCAGGGGACATATTGCTACAAGGTGATGCCCTTCGGACTCAAAAACGCAGGAGCTACGTATCAGAGACTGGTTACCAGAATGTTCAAGGAACAACTTGGAAAGACCATGGAAGTCTATATCGATGATATGCTGGTAAAATCGGCAAACAAAGAAGACCACCTCGACCATCTGAAAGAAGCCTTTTAGATACTACGACAGTATGGGATGAAACTGAACCCAAAAAAGTGCGCCTTCGGCGTAGCATCAGGGAAGTTCTTGGGTTTCCTCGTATCACAACGAGGTATCGAAGTCAACCTGGACCAGATCAAGGCAATAGACATAATACCTGAGACCTTGAACAGCAAAAAACAGGTACAAAAGCTGACAGGGCGAATAGCCGCCCTATCCAGGTTCATCTTACGATCCTCCGACAGATGCCATAAATTTTTCAACGTATTGAGAAAAGATCACAGACTACAATGGAACGAGGAATGCGCCAAGGCTTTGAAAAAATTAAAAGAATACCTGTCTTCGCCACCATTGCTAGTTAAAGTGAACCCTGGCGAACCCTTGTTAGTATACCTGGCGGTGTCTGAAGTCGCTGTCAGCGTAGTCCTGGTCCGTGAAAACAAAGGTACGCAGTCTTCTATTTACTATATCAGCAAAACCCTAGTGGACGCCAAAATACGGTATCCACACCTCGATAAGCTGGACCTGACACTAGTCGTAGCTTCACGAAAGCTTAGACCTTAATTTCAGTGTCATCCCATAAAAGTCATAACGACCTTCCCCCTGAGAAGCATCCTATACAAACTTGAGTTGTCGGGCAGGCTCACCAGATGGGCCATAGAGCTCAGCGAGCACCACATATCCTATCACCCCAGAAATACCATCAAGTCATAGGTACTTGCAGATTTTGTCGCCGATTTCAGTATAGAGATTCTGTCGGAAGCAGAACTAGAGGCCATTCTCGCCACTCCTAGTACCGACCTCTGGACCCTCTACACTGATGGCACTTCCAACGCCTCGAGATCGGGACTGGGACTCGTACTCGAGGTCCCTACGGGCAAAATAATTCATCAGTCCATACGATGCCCCGAGATGACTAACAACGAGGCCGAGTACGAGGCTGTGATTGCAGGTATGAGGTTAGCCATCAAGTACGGAGCTCGAAAACTCATCCTCCATTGCGATTCTCAACTCGTGGTGAACCAGGTCACCGGTACTTACCAGATCAAGGAACAGAGACTGCAGAAATATCAATCAGAAATTCACAAGTTGATGCCCGAGTTCGACGAGTTCCGCCTGGAACAAATCCTGAGGGCGCAGAACGTCGAAGCAGACGGCCTGGCCAAATTGGCTGCAGCCACCAAAAACTTCAACAAGGGAAATGTAGTCACCCTCCTCCATTCAGCTATAGATCACACTGAGGTACTCTCTTTAAATCTAACTTGGGACTGGCGCAACCAGTTTATCTCCTATCTACAAGACGGGACACTCCTGCTAGACAAAAAAGCAGCGAAAAAGCTCCGCGTACAAGCCGCCTGATACTGCCTAATAAATCACGATCTTTACAAAACAACGTTTGGCGGACCCCTCGTTGAGTGCTTAGGGCCGCACCAAACAAGGTAAGTGCTCAAAGAGGTACACGAGGGCCACTGCGGCGCACATACTGGCAATCGCGCCCTCGTCCATTGCATCATCTGAGCCGGGTACTACTAGCCCACAATGAAAAAGGAGGCAGCAGAATATGTTTGCAAGTGTGAACAGTGGCAAAAGTACGCTCCCATGATACATCAACAGGGAGAGCCCCTACACTCAGTAACGTCACCTTGGCCCTTCATCAAATGGGGAATGGATATAATCGGTCCCCTGCCAGCAGGATGAGGAAAGGTACGATTTCTGTTAGTTTTGACTGACTATTTCTCCAAGTGGGTAGAAGCAGGTGCGTACGCCCAAATACGTGAACAGGAAGTCATCGCCTTCATATGGAAAAACATCATATGCCGCTTCGGCATTCCCAAGGAAATCAGTTGTGACAACGGCCCACAATTCATTGGCAAAAAGATAACGGAGTTCTTCGACAAATGGCACATCAAACGGATACTCTCCACACCATATCACCCTGCCGCCAATGGTCAAGCAGAATACTCCAACAAAACAATATTGAACATACTAAAAAAGAAACTCGAAGAAGCCAAAAGGCTCTGGCCCGAATTGCTACCAGAGGTACTGTGGGCATACTGGACAACGCCCAAATCCAGCACAGGAGAAACACCGTACTCGTTGGTCTACGAAACCGACGCGGTTATACCAGTTGAAATCGGAGAACCAAGCCTGAGATATTCACATACTAGTGGAGCAGATAACGACATGGGTATGCTTTAAGACCTCGACGAGGCCGAAGAATGAAGGGATATGGCCCACATAAGAATGACGGCTCAAAAGCAATAGGTCGAAAGGTATTACAACAAAAAAGCCAAAATACGACCACTCAAAGTAGGCGACTACATCCTCAAAGCCAAAACTTTGGCATCAAAAGACCCGAGCGAAGGGAAACTGGGCACCAACTGGTTTTGGGCCATATAAAATCACAGCATATGCAGGCAAAGGAGCATTCTAGTTGGAAACGATGGAAGGAAAAACACTCCAAAACAACTGGAACGTCGCCCACCTCAAGTACTTCCATTTTTAAAAGGCGTCTCCTGAGTCGTACTCTTTTTCCCTTACCCGAGTTTTGTCCCAATTGGGTTTTCTTGGGGAGGTTTTTAACGAGGCAGAGAAGGAGACACCCAGGGGCGTATGGAGACAGGTTTATCATACCGGCCATTCGGTGTGTTCTCCAGACCGATATAATAAAGGGACTAGCCTAGTTGAGTCTCCATTATGTAAGCGGCCAAGGCCACCTTCTCCATTATGTAAGCGGCTAAGGCCACCTTTTCCATTATGAAAGCGGCCAAGGTCACCTTCTCCATTATGTAAGCGGCTAAGGCCACCTTCTCCATTATGTAAGCAGCCAAGGCCACCTTATCCATTATGTAAGCTGCCAAGGCCACCTTATCCATTATGTAAGCGGCCAAGGCCACCTTCTCCATTATGTAAGCGGCCAAGGCCACCTTCTCCATTATGTAAGCGGCCAAGGCCACCTTCTCCATTATGTAAGCGGCTAAGGCCACCTTCTTCATTTTGTAAGCAGCAAAGGTCATCGCCAATGATCGTCGACCCCACTCAATGATGACGGATAACACTTTAACGACAGTCGAAGTTACATCCTAAGGGCCAAAGGCCATCACCAATGATCGTCGACCCCGTTCGACGACGACGGATAACACTTCAACCACAGTTGAAGTTACATCCTATAGGCCAAAGACCATCGCCAATAATCGTTGACCCCGCTCGACGACGACGGATAAAACCTCAACTACAGTCAAAGTTACATCCTATGGGCCAAAAGCCATCACCAATGATCTCGACCCCGCTTGACGACGACGGATAAAACTTCAACGACAGTTAAAGTTACATCTTATGGGCCAAAGGCCATCGCCAATGATCGTCGACCCCGCTCGATAACGACGAATAACACTTCAATGACAGTCGAAGTTACATCTTATGGGCCAAAGGCCATCGCCAATGATCGTCAACCCCGCTCGACGATGACGGATAACACTTCAACGACAGTCAAAGTTACATCCTATGGGCCAAAGGCCATCGCCAATGATCGTCGACCCCGCTCGATGATGATGGATAACACTTCAACGATAGTTAAAGTTATATCCTATGGGCCAAAGGCCATCGCCAATGATCGTCGACCCCGCTCGACGACGACGGATAACACTTCAACGACAATTGAAGTTACATCATATGGACAAAGGCCATCGCCAATGATCGTCGACCCCGCTCGACGACGACGAATAACACTTCAATGACAATTGAAGTTACATCCTATGGGCCAAAGGCCATTGCCATTGATCGTCGGCCTCGCTCGACGACGACGGATAACACTTCAACAAAAGTTAAAATTACATCCTTCAGGCCAAAAGCAACAACTGATGCGTCGGCCAAGCTCGACCGTGACAAACAACGTATAAACAAAGAACAACACAAAAGTATAACTCTTTCACTATGACAAAAAATTATATACATTTAGTCCCATGGAGGACTCCCATTACATTCCAAAAAAGAGAAAAGGCAAAACCTATACAAGTCCTAAGGAGCCTCGCCAGATTTACCATCGCCATCCGCTCGCTCTCCTTCTCGACCATCGCCACCGAGGCGGTAAAACTCATTAAACCATTGGTCGGACTCGAGCCGGTTGACGTCCTCCGAGGTGTAGCCCTCTCGGTCAGGAGAGTCAGAGCTGTACCCACAAGCCACATAAGCGGTACGAGCCTCGCGCCACTATTCTCGAACTTCCTCCTCAGAGGCACGTTCCGCAACATGAAGTTTTTTATACACGTCCAATTTGGCCTCCGCATATATCCACATCTCGTGCGCATCTTGGGCCGTGTCCCCAAGTCGTGGTGGGGCAGTACGCCTGAGGACGTCGATCTGAGCCGCCTTAGCTTCGAGCTCGGCTGTCAAAACCGCCACCCTACGATGAAGATCAGTTACCTCTGCCTCCACTCCACGGCTAAGCTCCAACTCCTCCTCCCTCAGTTTGAGGAGTGATTCCAGCTCGCTATTACGAGCCAGAGGCTTCACCAGCTCCTCATCTGTTCTCTCCAGCTCCATCACCCTGCGGCTCAATTGTGCCTCCCTCTGTTCGAGGCCCTCCTGGAACACCTGGAATTTTGGATCTTACCGGAAAAGATCTGCCGCCGCTTGGTGCTTGGAGCGATACTGTTTGTACTTCTTCACCATCTTATCAAAAAAGGTTATTTTTTTCTCCTCATGGCGCCTCCTCTCCACTTCAAAAACCAGGGTCTAAAAAAGAATATATATACATGCATGTGAGTTAGTACGCATCAAAATCAACTTCACGACATACGGAATAATAGAGAAGTTACCTGTAATGCCATACCAGCGACCCTCTGAGAAAGCTCCGCATTGCTGACTGCGCTCAGCATCTCGCGCTGGGGGCAGCACACAATAGGGACATCCCCAGCGCAGCCCGCTCGCTGTGCTATAACAAGTTGTAAGCCCCCGGAATCACGATGCGACGGCCAGATCTGTCTACTGTCATCTCCACACGTGCAGGGTTTTTCACCATCTCATCCACATTTCCGTAGGTGGCCTCAGCAGTTGGTCACCTAACATCGCCATCGACAAGGGGCGATGAGCCCCCCTTGGCAACACGAGCCGAGCTGGTACCAACATTAGCACTTATCTGGTTGGCCGGCCTCCCCGAACGGATGGCGTCGGCCATAAAGACGGGTCTGGTTGGTTGATGAGGCGCGTCACCTCTTCATCTCCAGTCGCCACCGCCTTACTCGTTACGAGCCTCCGCCTTTTTATCTCCTCAGGCTCCTGACCCTCGGAAGGCTCATCCGTAGGTTGCGGAGACAATGTCGACGGCCTCGCCTCACTCTCAACCACCTCCGCAGAAGCAGCCTCTGGTAAAGAGACTACGGTCACCCCTTCCCTAACAGATGCGTAAAGTATCTCCTGCATAGTCTGACCAACATCTGATCGGGAGGAGGCGCATGCCGTCGCCCTCCTCTTAGGAGCACTTTGACCTGGCAACAAAAGTGATTTAGCTGACGACGTTTGTGAAAGAGACTAACTAAAGTCGAAGAAATACCTGAAGGGCTCGCGGGGCCGTAACGTTCAATGAATTCAGCCCACGTACGGGTCTCTTCCTCGAGAGGGAGCAGACCAGATACCCACTGCTTAATATCGATTATGAACCGGGGAGTGTGGGCTATTGCTGCAAAATAACAGAAAAATCATAAGGATGACATAATCGGAACCGCTAAAGTCACGTACGATAAAATGACTCGACGGATAGGAATACTTACATCTCGAATTCCACTTCTCAGGGAATCTGACGGGGTCAGACACCAGATGCTCCATCTTGATAAAGAAGTATCTACGCCAATAGCCTCGGTTAGCCCGATCGTCGATTTGCACCACCAACCCCTTCGAGCCACGATTTTTTAGATGCAGCATGGTACCCCTCAAGTAGCTGGCACTAAATAGCTGCAAAAGGTGGTGGACAGAGACCTCCAACCCCGCCAGCTCCGCGTATGTAGACATTACCCTACACACCTTTAGGGTATACAGAGTGAGTTGGGTGGGACACATGTTGTAGAAATGGCAGAGTTCTTCCGCCAATGGAAAAATGGAGAGGCCATAGCCGATCAAAAACGGATATTCGTAGAACGTACAATACCCCGGTCTGTGGGTGTTCGCGTAGTCCGCTCCCGCTAGAACCATCTCCACGTGAGCGGGTATCCCATACGACGCACGAAAAATATCAAAATCAGTTTGTTTTAACTCATATTTCTCCCAAGGTTGTTCAGGAGAATCCCGTTGAAAGTCCCTCCTGACAAGGAGTTGCTTCGGGAGTATGTTATTTACAGTAAGAGGGGTGAGATCCTCCCTTTTCTCTCCCTTATTGCCGCCGGTTGGAGGCGGTATGTTAAATGATTTATTATTACGAGCCCCCGGAGTGTTATCGCGTTTAGGTTTTGTCATGATTTCCGATTGGGGAGTGATGTACCACACAACCACAAGTATACTTTCACTGAAGCGGTGGGTTTTCGTAAAAAGGAAGCGCTTTCTTGAAATAGTCGGAAACATTTTGCAAACGATCTAAAGCTAGGTTAAATTGAACCCTTTCCCTATTTATAAGGTTGGGTAGCGTTGAAGTCGAAGAGGCAAGACCCAAGCAGGCACGGGAAACCAAGCCTCAAAACAACTTTTGTACTTCCTCGGGAACATGCGTAATGATGACGCCTGCATATGGTGACGCCATTTCAGGGAAAGGCTTGCACGCCAATATATCAACAGATTCAGATGGTCGCCCCTCCACGTCGTCGTCTCCAAACATGGTCAAAATTTTCCCAGTACAAGGTTCATGGTTCCGTCCATCGGCGACGCACTTTATTACGTCGCCAACGAACGAAGGGACTAACTGTATAGGGTCAAATTCTGCCCACTACGGTAGCAACAACCCATGACTAAGTAGTAGTCGTAGTGTGGGTACGACCTCAGAATGTCGGAGCGAAAACGTGACCTTAAGTCTTGTCATCCCCTCGAAGGCACGTGACCTACCCCTGTATTATTTTATTATTTCGAGGGGGTTCTTCTGTTATATAAAGGAGGATCCCAGTGTTGTAAAGGGGGATCAGATCTTTTCTAATACAAGCTCTCTCTCTCTTTCTCTCTCTACCTCTTATTCTCTGGAACACTCAATCTATCAAAAGCAATAAGATATATAATTCACATTTCTAGATCTTATTATTTTCGATTACGATTTACTTTTGATCTATTTTTTATTGTATTTACTTGCAAAGTATTTGTTAACTTTCGAGTCAAACAACGGAAGCTACTGATGTTGCCTACGGTTTGTGACGAGTAATTTGCATTTCGTTACGTAGATAGGGTGATTTTCGGTACAATAGCATGTACCATTTATACTTCTGGATTTAACTACTTCAATAAATTATAACATTGTTAGATATTAAGTTTTATTTGTAAATTACATCAATTTTTAGAAAGTATGTCTTCTGAAAACATATAATGAAAAGAGACATTGAGAGAGAAGAATGAAGCAGAAGAAGCATATAACAATTTATGGCGAAAAATAAAATAACTTTCATCGATTTAATGAAATAAGAGACATTCAGGAAGAGTATAAGAAAATAATTAGAGTAAAGGATTGGACTTTCACGATTTGAGATTGTCGCGACCCAAATTAGGACCGTGAACGGCGCTCAAGAGCTAGTGCTCCCAAGTAAGCATCATCGGAAATTTTACAGAAAATCAGACAAAGTTTCCCTTATTTTTGGACCATTCCAAAAAATTTCCTGTCTTAAATCAGCAACCAAACATCCTAATAGCAATTCAAATGACAAGGACTTTATCAATTAACCAAAATAAATACCTACCTTTAACAGTCCACCCACTAATAACTAGAAATACTACTATATTTCAAAATTTGATAAGAATGAACGTTACTAGAAATAAGTCTATAATAACAAGACTACTCAAGACACTAAAAGAATGACTATGGAGCGACTCTAAGAATTCAAAGAAAAGACCATACCAATTGATAAAAATCTCCGCCCACGCGAACAAATGTGAGGCTCACCAAGAATCCTCAACCTATGCGCTCTAATTAACGAAATCCTCGCTTGTGTCAACTGCTGTCTCTGCAAAAAAATTTAGCGGGAAATGAGTCGCTCGCTTAGTGAATAATAACACTTAACCACAACCGTTTTTATTTGGGGATAAGTCAGAAAACATGCTAGTATCTCAAACAGAAAATAACATAAAAATTCCCTTTCAGAAGCAATAAAAAAATTTCAGCCTCATCATGCTTTTTTTGTAGTATAATACAACTAATAATTCGGTAATAAGCTCGGTAATCACTGTATAATGTCAATATTCAAATTTGGGAGGTTTCAATAAACGGATCATGTAATCGGTATAACTGTGGACTTCTTCGCAAGAAGTCAAATATAACGGTAGTCCCTACTCGAGGGAAATCGGTAACGGTATGATAGTTCTACCTTTCCACTAGCGAGGGCTATAACTATACTCTGTAATCGGTAAATACAAGGTGCACCAGGTCTAACGAACCCGCCGTTAGATACGGGATCCTTCAAATTCTACTCCCATTTATACTTATCTCTGTATCCGTATATACTTATATGAAAATATTTTACAACAATATAGGGCATTTCGGTTCTTATCAAATCATGTAATTTTATTTTGATAACAGAAAATTCAATTAACGGTAAAACATATCTAGTGACATCAAGAATAATTAAAACAACGGTAATCATGTCAAATAACTATTTCGGTATCATATCGAGTAAAAGACTTGTCCCACATGCAACTTAAAATAATCGGTAACATATTCATATTAAAAATCATGTGTAAATCATGAAAGTTATGAAAATACAAATTGCGGTAAGATTACTACTCACAGTACTCGTGATGAAATATCAACTGTTTCACCTCAAGCAACTCGTACAAATTCCTCCAATCAATCTATAATTACATAATATTGATCTCATGTTAGTTTCTTTTTTTTTTTAAAGCTAATTCATAGCTATTTTAGAATACCCCAATCCTCCGAGTTTTATACTTTATCATCAATTCACCGAATTATATTTACCCACGCTATGAGTAATTTAAATTAGTCCAAAATCTTTTAAGTAAAAAGGTTTTTATATGGTTTATTCCCTTTACTGTTCAATTTCCTTAATCGTATGCATAAATTAAAACTGAAATAACTTTTCTGTCCATAATATTCCTTATAAATTAGTACCTATCTTTTGTACTCAATAACTTGTATAATACAGACACTATTTCAAGAAAATTCTAAAGAAATTACCTTTTCTCGAAGCTGTGTAGTAGTTTCACAGAGAGCAATTATAAAACTTCACGAAACGTTATTGATCGAAGCTTTTCTAACCAAAGATTTAGTGCTTAAAGCTTTTTCCTCGCTGAAATTTTTCCCCACGGTGGTTAAGCTTAAAGCTTCGTAACTTCTTCAATTCTACTCTTTCTTTAACTTAGGGCTTTTATTTGTCTTCTACTTTCTACAGAAGCTTAAGTGCGGCACTTTCCCCTTCCCAATTCCCTTTACCCTTCTTTTATAATATAATGCTCTATTCCTTTTTTTTATTAAATGACCAATAAGCCCCTAACTTAAATATGAGTTACTACATCCTTCCCACCTTATGAAATTCGGTCCCCGAATTTATCTCTAATACGTACCTATAGATTGAAATAAGTGAGAATACTTGACTCGTATAGCATCTTCCACTTCCTACGTAGCTTCTTCAACTGTATGATTTCTCCATAAGACTTTCACGAATACGATTTCTTTTGACCGTAGTTTTCTTATTTGTCTATCAACAATAACCATTGGCTCCTCCTCGTAAGACAACTTCTCATCGAGTGGTGTAGTCGGTGCTTCAATCACCTGAGATGAGTCTGATGTACATTTTCTTAGCATTGAGACGTGAAACACTGGATGAATAAAGGACAACTCAGGAGGAAGTGCCAAACGATAAGCCACCGCTCCTACTCGGTCTAGTATCTCATACGGTCCTATAAACCTGGGGCTCAACTTGCCTCTTTTCCCAAACCGCATCATGCCTTTCATTGGGGAAACTCGTAGGAACACTTTGTCCTCAATTGTGAACACTAAATCTCTTCTTCTCTTATCAGCATAAGACTTTTATCTACCTTGAGCTGCAAGCAATCTCTGTCTGATCAACTGAACCTTGTCCATAGCTTCTTGTACTATGTCGGGTCCTAATAGGTTAGTCTCACCAGCTTCAAACCATCCGATAGGAGAACGACATATTCTACCATACAATGCTTCATACGGTGCCATTTGAATAATGGACTAGAAGCTATTGGTGTAAGCAAATTGAGTTAAAGGTAGATAAGCATCCCAACTACCTCCAAACTCAAGAATGCAAGCTCTCAACATATCCTCCAAGATCCGTATAGCACCTTTGGACTTTGTGTTTGCGTGCGATAAAACTAGTACTAAGATCTACTCGTGTACCAAACCTTTCTTGAAAAGTTTTTCAAAACGTGAAGTGAATGCGATACTTTATTAGAGCTGATGGACAATAGAGCTCTATTGAGTCAGAAAATTTTCTGTTCATGTATATCTACGCATATTTTACCTCACTATAAGATATTTTGACTAGCAAGAAACATGGCTACTTGGTAAACCAATTTACAACTTTTTCACATATAATCATACCTTTAATGGTTTGAGTACTTTAGTCATATATATGTATTGTTCTATTGTATTTCCACTTCAGAATCTTGAGTTGTCCTAGTGGTCATGTGAGTCGCAAGTGCTTGCCTTAACATACTGATATGTCAAATAGTTAGAAACAAAGTTAACGATTTTTTTTCCTTCTTTCTTTTCCAACCAATCAATTTCTTTTAACAGTCATGGTGCATCTTATAGACCTGAGATATACAGTGTATCTAGAGTTGTGAGCTCCATCATGACTAGCTTGCCTCAACCCATATATGTTTGCTACACATAATTAATTACCTAGTCGGAGAATACCCTCGCTATTAACAATCATATCCTTGCTTTTACCAGCTAGAAACTAATCTTGGTAATTAAATAATTGTTCATCCTCGTATTGGCTAGCCTTTATATACTTTACTTCGGGCTTTTTTTCACATTGAATCTAATGCGTGTACCCTCTAGTCTATGCATATCTTCATCCAGAAGTATCTCTATAGGAGCTAGATGCGTCAAATCACCCATAGTTGTTTTTTTGGTATAAGCTATAATAGTTATCTTTCCCGAATAACACAATTATATCTTCAGTAGTTTCCTCCATCAGCATTGTTAAATATTTATCTCTGTTGGTTTTAGATGTTCTTCAAGCTCTAGTGCTAGGTATAAATCTTATAGGTTTCTTCTATAAATAGTGTCTCTAAATCTTAAAAGAAAATACCAATATGACCATCTCCAAATCATGAATGGCATAATACGACTTGAGCTTCTTCAATTTCCTTAGAGCATAGGTTATCACACGACTAATTTGCATGACAAAATGTCCTAATCCTACCTTCGAAGTATCACATAACATCGTGAATCCTCTAGAGCCTATTGGAATAAGACTAATATTACTGTGCTTGTCAAACATGTTTTCTCGTTGTACATTTCTCTCTCCACTAAAATTTAGCGATTTTCTATGTTAACTTGGTGAATGGTGGTGCTATTCTAGAGAAATATTACACAAATGTCTATAGTAGCTTGTCAAGCCAAAAGTAGTCTCTGTAGGAGAAATGGGTCTCAGCCATTTATGAACTGTTTATATCTTCTTAGAATCTACTATTTTTTTTTATTCTTAGATACCATGTATCCTATGAATACCATCGAGTCTAGCTAATTGAAGAACTTGAAAAAAGGTTGATTTTCCTGTAGCGTCTTTGGCATATTTTTCAAGTAATTCTCGTGTTATTCCTGGGTACGAGAATATACCAGAGTATAGTAAGTAAAAATTATGAATTTTTTCTCCAAAGCAACTTTGAACACCATATTCATTATACACATCAATGCAATTGGAGCATTGGCCAATCTAAAGGACATCACAAGTAACTCATATTGTTTGTACTGAGTACAGAGGAAACGTCGAAATATCTTTCTTTCTTATTCTAAGTTGATGATAACCAGACTAAAAGTCAACGGCTCCTCGTAACTAATTAAACCAGTTATCTATACAAGACAAGGGTTATTTGTTGTGTATTGTTATCATATTTAATTATCTCTAGTTGTCCCACATTCTTAAAGACTCATCCCTTTTTTTTCTTCAAATAATATTAGTATACCCCATAGTGCAACACTCGGTATGATAAAACTTGTATCTAGTAGGTCTTTCGATTATTCAATTAGCTCTTTCAACTCTGTTGGTGCCACATGATATAGTTTGTGTGTCAGGTATCAGCTTAATACCGAAGTCTATTTCTCATATTGGAGGTAGTCCTAGTAAATCTTTAGGGATACATTACAGAATCTCTCATTATGATACCCCCTTTTTTTTCAAACTAAATGCTTCTTCTCTTGTGCCCCTTACTGTATCTCTGAGATCCAAACAACCTTTATTCTATAACCGCTAACTCAAAATATATAATTTGCTCGGCTCTAAAAGTTATAATCCCTGTTTGGACAAAACTAGCTTTTAAAGTTCACCAAACCTAATATTCTTTCCATCGTAATCGAGGATAGCATTGTAAGAAGATAATTAATTCATATACTTCTGTACTTTGGAGTCAATCATATCAAATACAACTTGGTTAGCTAGGGTTTCCTTCTCTTAACTTGAATCTTAAAAGTATTAAACACATGTCTAACTACTATAAATTTTTCACTGGTATGGCAACCCAAAAAAAATCACTTAATATCTTGAAACATTCTTGATTTTTAAAATCTTCAACTCATATTAAAATCCATACTAATAGATATTCTAATCTCGATTTTCTTATGTGAGTTCTTACTTTCCTATCATGTCCATATTTTCAATCTTCCTGGTGAGTACAATTGCTATAGAATAGGTTTAAGTCTTCATATATGCAGTTACTATATTTTTTTAAACAATTAACCAACCTTTCAACAAACCTCTAAACTTAAGATGTTTCTTGCATATCTAGCTAAGAAAGTTTGGTGTTACATGTAAGTATACCCAACGTCTAAATCAATTTCTCAAATGATCTAGCCAGTGTTGTAAATAGCGCTCGCCTCAGTGCTAATAGCGTGAGGCGAAGCGAGACGAGGGTGTATCGCCACATAGTGTTTGTTGCGTGGCGAGTGGAAATAGCGCTCGCCTCATGGTGTGAGGCGTGAGGCGACTGTAGCGACTGTAGCATTGCTATATTTAAAAAAAAAAAAGAGAAAAGGTCTGACTTAAGTTGGAAAATTAGGGCTTTTCACCTGCGAACAAAAAAGCTTCAGATATTAGGGCTTTTCACTTGCGAACAAAGCAACAGTCATCTTCACTCTTTTTCATCATCTTGGCATCATCTTCTTCAAGCTTCATCACCTATGAACAGGTATGCTTCTTCTCTTCTTCTCTTCTTCTTTCTATTTTTTTCTTCTGTTTTTGTCGACAGAAGCAGAGCAGGTTTTGCTTCTCTGCTTCTCTTCTTTCTCTTCTTCTCATCTTCTTCCTATTTTTTTTCTTCTGTTTTTGTCGACAGAAGCAGAGCAGGTTCTGCTTCTCTGCTTCTGTTCTTTCTCTTCTTCTTTTCTTCTCTTCTTCTTTCTATTTTTTTCTTCTATTTTTTGACAGAAGCAGAGGTATTTGTTCTATTTTTGTCAAGCAAAAACTGGGGCTTTTCTTCTTCTCTCTTTTTTTTTTTTTTGCTCTGTTTTGTCTTCTTCTTTATTTAGTTTTTCTCTGTTTTTATTTTTCAAGCAATGTATTGTTTTTTTTAGCCTCTCGAAAGGTAGATTTTTTTTGCTCTATTTCTTTTTGTCTTCTTTATATAGTAGAATTAATTGCGTAGTCACTTGATAATTTTTGTATATAAAACAACGTTGAAATGGCATCATCCAATAATAGTAATACTAAACGAGATATAGCTTGAAATTATGCTATACAAGGCTCGTCAAGATTCGCAATTAAATGTGTGTTCTGTAAAAAAATATATAATGGTGGGATAACTCGTCACAAGCAACATTTGATAGGTGGATTTAAAAATGTAATACAATGTCCCCTTTGTCCGCCCGAGTTTAGGGAGGAAGCAAAAGCGTTTGTTGAAAAGAAAAATATAGTAAGAACTCAAATGAATTATGAAGCATAGGTGAATCTAATTGATGAAGATGATGAGACGGATGAAGAAGGTGAAATGGGACCTCCCTTCCCTAAAAGTCCCTCTCAATCTAGTGGGTCATCCACGACACATACGGTGGCAAAAGGCCCTCTCAATCTTTATTTCTCGACAAAACAACAAGAAAGGGGAAAAGGTAAAGAAGGTTAGGGTCTAGAAGCCAAGAAGATTTTGAGGGATCGCGCCGTCAGTTCCTTTGCATCATGGACGTACGATGCAGAGCTTCCTTTAAACTGTGTCAATTACAAAACTTTTTATAAATTCATTGAGGTCGTAGGACAATATGGCCCAGGAATGCAGCCTCTTAGCTATCATGAAGTTAGAGTAACTCATCTTAAAAAGGAGGTGAAGAAGATAGACCAAATTATTGAGGAGCATAAAGTGGAATGGAACAGGTGTGGATGTTCCATTATGATGGATAAATGGACAGCATGGAATGGAAAAATGATCATAAATGTATTGGTGAACTCTCCAAGAGGGAGTGTTTTTCTTGAATCTCACGATGCTAGCAAATCTTCTACGGATGGAATTAAAATGTACAACTTGTTTAGAAATACTATTGATAAAATTGGAAAGGAAAATGTTCTACAAGTTGTTACAGATAATGCTAGTGAGAATGTTAGTGCGGGGAAGATGATGGAAGCTATCTATCCAAATATTTATTGGACTCCATGTGCTGCCCATTGTATCAACTTGATGTTTGGTGACATATTCAAAGAAAACCCATATGCTTCAGGTAACTTTAATATAGTTATCTTCAAGCCTTTAACATTATTTATTCTATGTCCTATCGTATTAAGTATTAATTATAAAATTATTATTGTTACTTTTATAGTTTTCACTAAGGCCGTCAAGGTATATGCTTACAACAATCAGAGGCCGTTGTTGTTGAATTTGATGAGAAAATTCACAGAAGAAAGAAATTTGGTGAGACCGGCCAAGACTAAATTTGCAACGGTTTTTTTAACTTTGCATAGTTCCTACTTGCAAAAGGAAAATTTGAGAAAGCTAGTTCTTTCGACTGATTGGAAAGATAATAAATATGCAAAGGAAGCTATGGGGAGAGAAGCTGCCAAAGTTCTTATTGCTCCATCATTCTGGAATGATGTCGCTCGGGCTCTTAAAGTTGGTGGTCCTTTGATTCAGGAGCTACGTATGGTGGATGGGAAGAAAAAATTACCAATGGGCTATCTTTATGAAGATATGGATAGAGCCAAAGAGAGTATTGCAGCATCATTTGATTGAGATGTTAGGAAATATGAGAAAATTTTTGAGATAATTGATACTAGGTGGGACAACAAACTCCATCGACCTTTGCATGCAGCAGACCATCTTCTGAACCCGGGATTATTTTACAAGAACACTAGTCATGAAACTTTGGCTTCAGAGGTGTGGATTGGATACCATGCATGTCTTGAGAAGTTGATCCCTAATTCAGCGACGATAGATCTAATAGAGGAGGAATTTGGTAAGTAAGAATAAAAGATGGACTATTTGGTTTATCGGCTGCCATTAGAGCCAGAGACAAAAGGTCGCCAGGTAACTAACTTTAATATAGATCTTCTTATAATTTTAATTTAGTTTATTTGATTTATACTTATTGACTATTAAAATATTTTTCTATATTTGAATGGTGGAAGCAATTTGGAAGTCAAACTCCAAACTTGCAAAAGTTTGCCATCAAAGTATTAAGCCTAACTTGTAGTGCATCTGGATGCGAGAGAAATTGGAGCGTATTTGAGCATGTAAGAAGTAGATTTATTATATTAATATATTCTATATTATATTATTATTAGTACTTATTAATTAATCTAAATAACTTAATGCGCAGATTCACTCCAAGAAAAGGAATTGGCTTGAGTTATCGTGTCTCCATGATCTAGTGTATATTAAATACAATAGAACATTGAGGCGACGTTATGAAGCTCGCGATACCATTGATCCAATTATGTTGGACAACATTGATGAGGCAAATGAATGGTTAACTGGAACCCCCCAAAATCATGAAGATGAACAAGTGTATGAAGGAGATGATCTTGATTGGGGTACTGTTTCTACGGCCGTTGGAGTTGAGGAGAATATCTATGGACTTAGAGCGAGCTCTTCAAGGTGCAAGGGAAAGGGGGTAGCAAGTTTAAGTCGGTCCTCCCTAATTGATGAAGAGTCCGAGGATGAAGAAGATGATAGCCAATATAATGTTAACATTTATGAAGTTGTAGAATTTGAAAATCTTGAAGAAGAATAGATGTTGCTTGTTTTAGAGTTTAGTCTATTAGTCTTTAATTTATGAATCTACTATGAGTCTATGACTATCTATTGAGTTTTTAATTTTTAAATTGATATATTTATTAATATATTATTGTTATTGAGTTTTTAGTTATATATATATAATCTTTTATTTTTTTGTATAAATTGTCGCCTCACATCAAAAAGAAGAGTGCTTCGCTGCGCGCCTCTCGCCTCACTGAAGCGGGCCCTCGTCGCTATTTGTCGCTGCGCTCTATCCAAAATACTGGATCTAGCAGGCAAGTTCACGTCACAAACTGTCAAGAAGGAAATGATTAATAAATACTTTAGTGAAATTTATTCCCAAATTAGTTGTGTTGCTCTTGTTGGCATTTCTAAGAGTACAGTAGCATTTCATGTATTTGCCATCTACTCTAGTCTAAATATTGCATGTTTCATAGACCTCTTCATGAAATATCCTATAGCTTATAACGTGGTAAGTATTTTACTAAAACCTTTAAGGAACCTTTGAATTATCAGAAATATTAAACTTAGTAGTTTCAACTTTAGGAACTTTATTAAGAATATTTTGTTGGTCCCATAATCTTCTAGTTGCATGAGGACTTTAGATCCCCTATTCTGTTGCTCATTCTTATCATGTTTATCAATTATATCCATAAAGATCTTAAAAAAATTCATGGAGATAAGTGCCTTTTTGTAATGACACTCTCCTAGTGCTATGGTGGTGGAATCGTACTAATTCAAGAATAGACTCTATTACATATCTTAGCAGTAAGACTCTTACTGTAGAAAAACGGGCCTTTCATTTGTCTTATCTACTACTTCTGTCACTTTTCATTTTTAGGACATGATTACCTATCTAGTGGCAACATTTAATGTCTTTGACCTCTAACCGAATTCTATTATCGGGTGATTGATCTGAGTATTACAAGAAAAGGATAATGATGACAGATTCAGTTATTTGACCCTAACCACCACACATGCACAGAAAAATAAGAAAGAAAGACAAGACACATCCTATTACACCCTCGCAAAATTACAATTATGGGAATGGCCGGCTACATAAACATAATTGAGATTCTACTAACGACGTGTGCTCCATTAGCCACAAGAATAACCTAGGGCTATGATACCAATTTTGTCACGACCCAAATTAGGACCGTGACCGGCGCTCAGGAGCTAGTGCTCCCAAGTAAGCCTCATCGGAAATTTTATAGAAAATCGGACATAGTTTCCCCTGTTTTTGGACCATCCCAAATATTTTCCTGTCTCAAATCAGCAACCAAACATCCTAATAGCAATTCAAATGATAAGGACTTTATCAATTAACCAAAATAAATACCTACCTTTAACAGTCCACCCACTAACAAATAGAAATACTACTATATTTCCAAATTTGATAAGAATGAACGTAATTAGAAATAAGTCTATAATAACAAGACTACTCAAGACACTAAAAGAACGACTATGGAGCGACTCTAAGAATTCAAAGAAAAGACCATAACAATTGATAAAAATCTCCACCCATGCGAACAAGTGTGGGGCTCACCAAGAATCCTCAACCTATGCGCTCTAATTAATGAAATCCTCGCTTGCGTCAACTGCTGTCGCTGTAAAAAAATTTAGCGGGGAATAAGTCGCTTGCTCAGTGAATAATAATACTTAACCACAACCGTTTTTATTTGGTGACAAGTCAGAAAACTTGCTAGTATCTCAAACAGAAAATAACATAAAAATGACCTTTCAGAAGCAATAAAAAATTTTCACATCATATTTTTCTTGTAGTATAATACAATTAATAATTCGGTAATAAGCTCGGTAACTACTTTATAATGTCAATATTCAAATTTGGGAGGTTTCAATGAACGAATCATGTAATCGGTACAACTGTGGACTTCTTCGCAAGAAGTCAAATATAACGGTAGTCCCTACTGGAGGAAAATCGGTAACGGTATGCTAGTTCTACCTTCCCACTAGCGAGGGCTATAACTGTACTCTGTAATCGGTAAATACAAGGTGCACTAGGTCTAACGAACCCGCTGTTAGCTACGGGATCCTTCAAAGTCTACTCCCATTTATACTTGTCTCTGTAGCTGTATATACTCATTGGAAAATATTTTACAACAATATAGGGCATTTCGGTTCTTATCAAATCATGTAATTTCATTTCGATAACAGTAAATTCAAGTAACGGTAAAATATATCTAGTGACATCAAAAATATTTAAAACAACGGTAATCATGTCAAATAACTATTTCGGTATCATATTGAGTAAAAGACTTGTCTCACATGCAACTTAAAATAATCGGTAACATATTTATATTAAAAATCATGTGTAAATCATGCAAGTTATGAAAATACAAATTGCGGTAAGATTACTACTCACAGTACTCGTGCTGAAATACCAACTGCTTCACCTCAAGCAACTCGTACAAATTCCTCCCACCAATCTATAATTACATAATATCGATCTCATGTTAATTTTCTTTTTTTAAACAAATTCATAGCTATTTTAGAATACCCCAATCCTCCGAGTTTTATACTTTATCATCAATTCGCTGAATTATATTTACCCATGCTATGAGTAATTTAAATTAGTCCAAAATCTTTTAAGTAAAAAGGTATTTATATGGTTTATTCCCTTTACTGTTCAATTTCCTTAATCGTGTGCATAAATTAAAACTGAAATAACTTTTCTGTCCATAATATTCCTTATAAATTAGTACCTATCTTTTGTACTCAATAACTTGAATAATACAGACAATATTTCAAGAAAATTCCAAAAGAGATTACATTTTCTCTAAGCTGTGTAGTAGTGTCACAACCCAACTTTCCCTCTGTTGGGTTGCGTGATGGCACCTAGTCTTAAGTACTAGGTAAGCCTAATAATTGCTAAATAATAACCATGAATAGTAACATCTAAATTTTTCTAAAATAAAATTCTTATACATTGAACATCTTCCCAAAACCGGTAGTACAAGTCACAAGCCTTTCTAAGAGTAGTTATACAATATAATTACATCAATGTTCCGAAACAAAGGGAACAAATGGAAATAAGTACAATTAAATGTGACTCTGAGGACTGCGAACACTATAGCAGATTTACCTTGAGTCTCCACCGCGTCGAATAGCTACTATCGATCAAATGTATGGATCTGTACACAAAAATGTACAGAAGTATAGTATCAGCACAACTGACCCCATGTACTGGTAAGTGTCTAGCCTACCCCGGCGAAGTAGTGACAAGGCTAGGACCATACACTCACATAAACCTGTGCAGTTTATAGCGTACAAAATAATAGGAAACAAATAACAGTAATGGCAACAATGATCAACCAATGATATAAATATCAGGCAACAAGAACACCATAATTATTTCTCAACAATTAATAAATACAAGTGCAATCAATTAATCGAGTCCTTCAAATATAAATCTTTCGCCTATAAATCCTTCAAGTAATAATCTCTAGGATAATATGCTTTCAATAAATATGTTTCGAATATATTTCCTTCAAATAAGTATCTTTCGAATATAATTCTTTCGGGTAAAGGTCACCTTGTGACGCCTCATTTCAAAATCATAATAATATAGGTCTCGGCCCACTTTCATATTTTTACGGCATCTCGTGCCCATATTTATATTACAACCGCACGGACAACTCACGTGCAATTAAATAAAATTATAATATTTTCCCCGGCACCTTGTGCCAACATATTTCTATTTCACATTGCATAATAATATTCTCATGTTACGCAGTTCACAGGGTCCATAACCCAATACAATTAAGAATGTTCAACGAGCCTCATTTACTTAACATAAAGTATATTACAACTTCCAACCCAATTAGGAAATCAACAAGAAAAGATGAAGTTATTTTTAGTAATCATTTGATAAAGAAAATACCCTTTTCAATTAAAGTA
>MU771877.1:118835-147792 GCA_026770625.1 Nicotiana glauca | reverse complement strand
TATTATGAGTCTACAAACAAGTTTAGACGTCACACTCTCAAGTTCTTTTTAATTTGCAAGTGTGCATATCTGGGGTTACATTCTGACCTTCACCCCTCTAATCCTACAGCTATAAAAGAAAAAATCTACCTAACCCGGTTCAAGAAAAACCCTTGAAAAAGAACCGTGGTAAAAAAAAAAACCAAGGGGGAGGTAATACACTACCTAAAAGAGGAAAATAATAATAAAAAAAATTCTACGTAGACTACTTCCCTCAAGAGTACTGTCCAAGTAGTCCGTTATCAGGAAGAGTCCCCTAACCTTGTTTTTTTTCTTTTTAAAGATTTTTCGACTTTTACCCTCAAGAAACCAGTCGACAAGTGTCCGTCCTTGGGCAAAGTCAGCTAAATCTAATATAAAACTAAACAAATATATACAACACTCACTTCTACACAATATTACACTATACATATTACAACATACAAACAGAGTAAGTCATCCACCCCACACTTAAGATTATGGCATGTCCCCGTGTCATAGAAGCATAATATAGAGTATAAGGGTTAGAAGACTTCCCTGAGACTCAGTTAGAGTCGGAGACAGTGCTGGGGTCTACATGGCATGCTCTCCCCAATGCACGAAGCCAAGCCATGAACCGGCTTTCAGACCTGGACTGCCTCTGGGACATAGCATCTGACCTTGTGTGCAATCCGTCCACCGATGAGCGGAGATCCGCTACCTCTTCTTCCATCGACCTCAGTATAGGCCTGGTGGACTGTGATCTAGATATGCCAGCACCCGAATGAGAGTATCTTGATGGTCCAGCACTGTCAGGTGACCTCCTGGATGGAGCAAGCGGGACCGGGTCATCATCATCGTCATCAATGTTAATTGTTGTTCTAACACCCCGACCCACCCTTATTCCAGAAGGAATGGAGCCTTTTGTGGCAACTCTCCGTCAGCTGGGAATGTGGGCGTGTGCTTCATTAAGCACAATGTAGTAACCAATGAAGGAAAATAGAATCCCTTAGTCCGCAATGGCCCTCGTAGTATCATTTCATCCCCAATTATCCGTGCTGGATCAAAATCCTTTTTAGTAACAAAACACCAAGTCAGTAACGCCTTGTTGAAATTTACATCTGTAGTATTGCTAGATGGCAAGAATCTACTGCAGATAACAGTCAACCAACACTTGGCCAAGTGAGTGAAGCAGCTAGAGTTTAGGGTTATTTGGTCTTTTATCCAAATTGGTCTTCCCCCTGTGCATAATGCAGCTATCATAACCTTCCATTTGACATTTGGCCTATCATGATAATAGTCTATGTCACTGGTAAACGGAGGTAGCCTCAACACTTGTCGAATTGTCTAAACTTGGGCATGGAATATTTTTCCACGAACAATCACCTCCCTATTCAAGTTGAAAGAGCAATTGGCGTAAAATTCTCTGACTAATGTCTTGTTAACAGAAGGAGGGTCATGGAATAGGAATTCCATCTCCCGCCTCCTAATAAGCAAGCAGGGTTAGGTATGCCAAGGCCCACTAGTATGAGATTGCAAATGGTTGATCGGTCAATCAAATGCCCGGTGGGAATTGTTAACGATGTACTAGTAAAAGTGGGGAAGTTCCATTTGCCCGCCAATTTTGTAATTGATTGTGCGGTTGATAAATAAATCCCTATCATTTTGAGAAGACCACTCCTAGCCACGGGAAGAGCACTCATGGATTTTGAGCGGAATGAAATTAAATTCCGGGTGAATAATGAAGATGTCACTTTTCAAGCGAGCAAGGGTATGAAACTACCCCGTGAGTATGAGAGCATTTCAGTGATAGATGTTGTTGATGAGGTAGAGGATGCCGTCGAATTGAAAATGGAAGAACATTGCCTTGGTGAGGCATTGGCGGCTATTTTGGTATACTTTGATGGTGAAGACATGGATGGGTACATAGAGTCAGTAAATGCATTGGAGGGTCTTGGCTCCTACACTTATATTCTAGCAAACCTCCAGCAAAGCCATCAATTATTAAGCCACCACAACTAGAGCTCAAGCCACTTCCTCCACACCTTAGGTATAAATTTCTTGGCTCTAATGATACTCTACCCGTAATAATTTCATCTTTGTTAAATGATGTGTAGGTGGAACAATTGTTAGAAGTCTTGAAAGAGCATAGGCAAGCCATTGGATGGACAATTGCGGACATCCGAGGGATTTTCGTGGGAATTTGTGAACACAAGATTCAATTGGAGAGTGACACGAAGCCAAGTGTGGAACATCAATGACGGTTGAACCCCTCAATGCAAGAGGTGGTAAAGAAAGAAATCATCAAGTAGTTGGATGCCGGGGTTGTCTACTTTATTGCCGATAGTTCTTGGGTGAGCCCGGTGCAATGTGTACTGAAAAAGGCAAGCATGACCGTAATTGAAAATGAGAAAAATGAGTTCATCCCAACAAGAACGGTGACCGGTTGGAGGGTGTGTATGGATAATCGGAAGCTCAACAGTGCCACATGCAAAGACCATTTCCCTATGCCTTTTATTGATCAAATGCTTGATTGGCTAGCGGGAAGGTCATTCTATTATTTCCTTGATGGATATTCCGGCTACAACAAAATCAACATCGCATTGGAAGATCAAGAGAAAACGACATTCACTTGCCCATATGGAACTTTTGACTTTAGTCGGATGCCATTTGGTTTGTTCAATGCTCCGGCTACCTTTCAAAGATGCATGATGTCCATTTTCTCCGACATGGTGGAGGATTTTCTAGAGGTCTTCATGGATGACTTCTCGGTAGTAGGGGACTCTTTTGAGCATTGTCTTAACAATCTTAGACAAGTGCTCAAGAGATGTGAGGAAACCAACCTTGTGCTAAATTTGGAGAATTGCCATTTCATGGTGGATGAAGGCATCGTACTGGGGCACAAAATTTCAAAGAATGGCATTGAGGTTGACCGGGATAAAATTGAGATTATTTCTAGACTTCCTCCACCTACCTCCGTCAAAGGTGTTCGAAGTTTCTTGGATCATGCCGGGTTTTATAGGCGCTTCATCAAGGACTTCTCCAAGATTTCTAATCCTATGTGCAAACTCCTTGAAAAAGATGACAAGTTTGTGTTTGATGAGAAATGCCTCAAAGACTTTGAGGAATTAAAGCTGAGGGTCACCATGGCACCTATTATTGTCACACCCGATTGGTCTCTTCCTTTAGAGCTCAAATGGCAGTGATGTAGCCATTGGAGCGATGCTTGGCCAACTTCACAACAAAGTGCTTCATCCAGTCTACTATGCAAGTAAAACACTCAATGGGGCACAAATGAATTACCCGGTAACTGATTGTTTATGCCTTTGAGAAGTTCCGGGCCTATTTATTGGGGTCCAAGGTGATGGTGCACACAGATCATGTGGCTCTTCGCTATCTCATGGCAAAGAAGGATGCAAAGCCTCGGTTGATTCGATGGGTCTTGCTGTTGCAAGAATTTGACTTTGAAGTCAAGGATCGCAAGGGAACTCAAAATCAAGTGGCGGATCATTTGTCAAGACTTGAGGAGGTAGGGAGACCAAAGGAAGATCTTGAAATCAATGATGCTTTTCCAGATGAGCACATATTGGCATTGTCTAGCACTTTTGCTCCGTGGTGTGTCGATATTGCTAACTATTTGGTGAGTGACCTTATTCCGAAGGGATTGGAGTCATATCAAAAGAAAAAGTTCTTGAGAGATTGTCGGCAATATTATTGGGAAGAGCCATTCTTGTTCCTTGTGTATGCTGACAATATGATTTGACGGTGCGTTCTAGAAGAAGAGATTATGTCTATTCTAAAGGCATGCCATGACTCACCGGTCGGAGGCCATCACGGAGGAAACCGAATGGCAGCAAAGGTACTTGAATGTGGATATTATTGGTCGCAAATCTATCATGATGCTAACCAAATGGTCAAAGCGTGCGATAAATATCAAAGGCAAGGATCAATCTCCAAGAGGCATGATATGCCAATGCACTTTGTGATGGAGATAGAAATCTTCGACGTTTGGGGAATTGATTTTATGGGGTCCCTTTGTGAGCTCTTGCGGAATGAAGTATATCTTGGTCGCTGTTGATTATGTCTCCAAATTGGTTGAAGCAGTTGCCTTACCAAACAATGATGCGAGGAGTGTGACCGCCTTCTTGAAGAAAAACATATTCACTCGGTTTGGCACTCCTAGAGCCATTCTTAGTGACGGTGGATCTCATTTCTGCAACAAAGCTTTTTTAGGGCTGCTTGAGAAGTATGGTGTCAAGCACAAGGTGGCCACACCTTATCTTCCGCAATCAAGTGGTCAAGTTGAGGTTTCCAATCGGGAGATCAAGATCATCCTAGCAAAAGCTGTTAACGCAAATAGGACTGACTGGTCATGGAAGCTAGATGACGCCTTGTGGGCATATCGCACGGCATACAAAACTCCTATCGATACTTCTCCTTATCGGTTGGTTTTCGGTAAAGCTTGTCATCTACCCGTGGAATTGGAACACAAGGCTATGTAGGCATTGAAAAGGTTGAACTTGGACTTGACTGAAGCTGCTAATTTGAGGTTAACACAACTCAATGAAATGGAGGAATTCCGGTTCCATGCTTATGAGAGTGAAATTGTGTACAAAGAACGGATGAAGCTTGTCCATGACAAGAAAATCTTGAAAAGAGAGTTCAAATCGGGTGACTTAGTCTTGCTCTTTAACTCAAGGCTAAAACTGTTTCCAAGCAAGCTCAAATCCAAATGGTCCAGTCCATTCAAATTGATCAATGTCTCTCCTTATGGAGCGGTGGAACTAGCATCGGAAGATGGGTCCCGGACATTCAAACGCATCAAGCATTATTTGGGTACAGATGGAGAGAAACATGTGGTGGAGCAATTGGCTTTGAAAGATGGTCCGTGTTCGACCATTGACTGAATCAAAAGGAATATCAACTTCGTCGTGCCGCGACGTTAAATCAAGCGCTTCATGGGAGGCAACCCATGTGTGGTAACACTCTTTTGTTCTTTGAATTTTTAGTTTTTGATAGATAGATTTACTTGTCACAACCCAACCCCCGATCGTGATGGCGCCCAACACACTGCTAGGAAAGCCCGACCTTTCAACAATATTCCTGACTTAAACAGATCATTAGTGACAAGTACAGTTAATAATTTCTAAACTGTTTTATCAAAATCCTGGAAATAACAGTAAAATGAATGGAAAGTTAACAAAATACTGCAACATAACCCCCAACTAGGACCCGGTGTCACGAACATGAGCCTCTAATACAGAGTATCCACCTAATACAAGTATGTCTAAGAAAGTGCGAAAATAAAGAGTAGAGATAGGAGGGAGAGATCAAGGCTGCGAACGCCATGCAACTACCTCAATGCTCTCCGATACTATTGTCCTGCTAGATAGTCCTCACTCAGCCAGTGATGCACCTGGATCTGCACGCAAGGTGCAGGGACTAATGTGAGTACTCTGACCTAGTGAGTAATATATATAAATAATGGCTGAAGATAAGAAATCATGGAATAATACAAGGTAAACTATAACTGGCAGCCCAGACATTTAACAGTGAAACAACAAGTCAATGCAATAACAGTACAGAAAGAACCATGTCAGGTAAACAGATAAGTAATAATGCACAAATGCAATGCAACATATAGAACGGTACATTTTAGTACCCGTTGTGGCGTGCACCCCGATCCGTTTAACGTCGACGGCGCTCACTAGGGGTGTGTATAGACTCCAGAGGGGCTCCTACAGCCCAAGCGCAAATAATCAAGCCATCTCGTGGCACCAATATCCATATAATACCGTTGCGGCGCGTAGCCTGATCCATGTTCAGTCCAGAAATCCACACAAGCCACACGGGCAATATCAAAATAATAGTTCTCAGCTCAGGATGTCAATAAAATAGTGTTTTAGCTTTCAAATCTTAGAAAATGGCTGAGTATTTCAAAACAGTATTTGTACTTAGGACTGAAATCCATTAACATGTCAAATAATGTGAAAAACAGTGATAGTAATCCTTGAAGGATTCAAATAATCGGCACAAAGCCCAAATGTATCAAAAATCCAAGTGGGATGATTATCAAACAAGTCTTAGTCGAAAACACAGTATAAATACCACTCGGGACGGACTAAGTTACAATCCCCAATCACAAACGACCCCGCACACGTCATAGAGTGCGTGTCTCGCCTCAATATAGCGTTACGATGCGATATTCCGGGGTTTCAAACCCTCAGGTCATCATTTACATCTATTACTCACCTCAAGCCGGCCCAAAGTCTAGCTCGCTATGCCTTTGCCTCTCGAATCGACCTCCTCGCACATCGAATCTGACCAAAACCACAACGAATCCGTCATAATATGCCAAGGGAACAAAACCCAATCAAAAAATCGAAAACAACAAAAATTCCCAAAATTAGAAAAATTCGAGGCCCGGGCCCACTTCTCGAAACTCAGAAACTTTCATACCAACAGATTCCTTATCTCCCGTGAGTCTATAAATATCAAAATCACAAGAATCGGAGTCCATTTGACCCCTCAAATCCCTATTTTAAACTCTCTTAAGTTCAAGCCCTAAATCACCATTTTTGACCTTTGATTCCTTGATTATTCAGTCTAAATCCATGTTTTTACAAAATAAAATTGTATTCTAAGTCCAAGAATCCATATCTGATTAAATCCCTCGAAACCCTCTTCAAAATTGCCACAAAGCTCTCCAAGTTCGAAGTCCAAAATGTTGTTCTTTCAAAAATTCGCGAAGAAGACTATTTTATTTAACTTCCCAGGCAATTCCGCTTGTTCAAAAGATCACAACACATAGTGGGAATGCATGAGAAAGATAAGAAAAATCGCTATGTGAAGTCCGCTACAAAGATGCGATCGCATTTTGACTATGCGGACCACATATTGATCGCAGACCCAAGCAGTAGGTTTGGCCAAAATTGGGTGTCAGAATGCGATGTGGTTGTGCACTATGCGGACCGCATTTCACTTATGCAATTGCATTGTGCACCGCATTTCTGACTCTTCATCATTTCCCTTGAACCCACCGCATAACACATATGCGGTCTCATTGTGTGTTATGCGGTGCCCTACCTACCACCGAATTGACAAGGTATGTGGCCGCATTCTCTCATCTATAACTCACTCAAAACAAAACAAAAACAAAAATAAAAGTAAAAAGAACAAAGAAAACAAAAAGAAAAGAGAAAAAAGGGGGGGAATACGAACAACACAGGAAATCGAATCGTTCAAGCTTCAAACTCATCCATGTAGTGTGCATACTAGGCCTCACTGGTATGTACCCGTTCCCCACACTTTTTGTTTATGATTCATATTGTGTGCTCGTTGATTCTCATTCATCCCGTTCTGCAAATATGTGCTTATGTGTTGCGGTGTGTAGTCGTTTCTCCGTAGTTTAGTAGATTCTGGGTTGGAAATAGGACCACTATTATTGAGATAGTTGTTTGAATATTGAAGACGAATGCATTTGCGGCCCGCAAAGTTGAAATGCGGTCCACATTTTGGCCGCAAAACTGAACCCTAGTTCTTCTGATGAAGATGGTGAAATGCGATGATTTTGCAATCGCATAATTGATATGCGGACCGCAAAGTTAACGCAGAGCTACACAGAACACCTAGTTTTGAACCATGTATTTTGCAGTTGTTTTGCGATCGCATTCTCCACTATGCGATGGGGTTTGCGATCATATTTTGTGATATATGTTTTGTGCAAGTCCATTCTGCGATGGTTATGCGGTCCGCATAGTGGTTATGTGATCGCATAACTCAACGCAAACTGAGACCCATTTGAGACTAACAGGTTTGCGACGATACTGCGGTCCGCATTATGGTTTTGCGACCCCAGAATCAGGTCGCATTTCATGCTTTTCATTAAATGTTTCTGATTCTTCTCAGTATTGCTAATAATTCACTCGCACTTCACCATTGTGCAGATATGGCTCCAAAGAAACACTCATCTTCTGCATCAAAAAGGGCTTCCACCAATCGCCAGGAATCACAGGCAAAGCGTTTGCGGATAGAGGAAAATGTGCCAAGCCCCTCCCAGTCTGAGGAGCAAGAGCTTAGGGCCTCAGTCAATTTAGAGGTCGAAGAGAGAAGGAAACGAGGAGAAGACTTCCAACTCGGATTTGGGGTTGAGGGGTCCAGGAAACTATATAGAGAAGGGCTCACCAAGCGCAAAATCCTGGCCGAAAAACAATTGAGCTTGAACGGGCTGAAAGACCAGTACCCCCATATACTGGAGAACATAAAAACACGGAGATGGGAGTGCTTCACAGAGCCACCCACTGAGTACAATGAGACCCTTGTGAGGGAATTCTATGCGTCTTATGGAGCCTCTAGGACAACGCACCACAAATGCAACAGAATTTTCACTGATACTGTCCTAGTTCGAGAGAAGAGTGTCTTCTGCACCACTGATGCCATAAATGAGTTATACTTCCCTGGTTGGAGAGCAGGCACTCTGAATACAATGCTAAATTTGTGAATAGGGAAAATGAACATGGGTGAATTGCGTCAGTGATAGCAAAGGGGACTCCCGCTTGGATCAACCCTCGGCACAAGATATATAAGGAGGATCTTACGAGAGAGGGTCGCTACTGGCTCAGTTTTATTACTTCTCGATTGGTACCAACTTGGAATGAGACTGAACTAGCCATTGAGATGGCCCTTCTCATTGCTTGTATCATGACTGGTATCAAGATAGATGTTGGAGCGTTGATCTTCCAAGAAATAGGGATCCGGGCAAAGCAGCATGCCACTTCATTTCCCTTCCTATGCCTGATCACAACCCTTTGTAAAGCTGTGAAAGTTCCCCTCATGCCACACTATGACAAAACCGGGAAGGAGACGAGGGATATTGATATCACTCGTATCACTAATGCTGCTATCCCACCACAGGTTCAGGTTCAGGATCCAATTGATCTAGAGCACAGCGACTCCCAGACTCCAGTGACTCCTTAGGTTACAGTGGCCTCCACTTTAACTTCCGAGCTTGCTTCTCAATCCACCACTGTCCAGCCTGCTATTGCCATTCCTACTGTCTCAAAGCTTGGCCTACTGGCTTAGCCTGCCAATGCCAAGGTAGAACAGCTTTTGAAGACATTGCCCAATCTCATAAAGCAAGCCCTGACTCCTATGCAATCCGCAGTGACACCCCTCCAACAGCAACAGTCAGTGTATGAGGATCGTTTGCAGCAACTTGAGTTAAGGGTGGAGAAGATAGAGCGGGGTGAAGTTAGTGGGTTGCCTGGCCTCAAGGAGGACGTTGCTTCTATGAAGACCGAGCTCCAAAAGATACAGAACTTGGAGTTCGATCTATCATCCTTCCTTCCCACAGATGGTGATCAGGTTACGGGCACAGCAGCTCCGGACTTGGGCCTTGATTTCTCTACACTTATGACTGACACTACTCCTCCTACAGCCGGGCCTCCAAAGCCTCTAGCTCCCCCTATACGCATTGACATTCCTGATGAGGAGGCTTATGGATGATCTATCGAGTCTGAGGAGGAGGAGGAGGAGGAGGAGGAAGGTGAGGAAGAGGTGAGTTCTGGATTTTCAGACGATGATGGCCCTCAGGACAAGGGCAAGCAGATTCTCACTCCGACTGTTGAGGAGGTGGAGCGAGCACAGCTCAAGATAGCAATGGAACAATCGCTAGCAGATTTGGCCGCCACTGCAGATCCATCAGCCACTCAGCCATCATTGGACGAGGCTAGCAGCTCACAGGTCCCAGCTCCAGTTATGGACCAGCCAAAGATCCCTCCTACAGTTGTGATTCCTCCTCAGGCCGAGCTCTCAGTCCCAGTTCCAGCATCGGAGAGTGACCCTCCCAACACAGAGCAGGCTACGGACTCCCATAGCGCTTAGTGCGCTCTTAGGGAGCCCCTTGCACTCTTTGTTTTTATTTTTCTGCATTGGCGGCAATGCATGATCTTCAGTTGGGGGTGGTAGCCTTGTGATGATATTTCGGTAGCCTTGTGATAGGTTTTGTGACATTAGAAACTGTTGTACATATGTATTCCTTTGTGTTAGACGCAACTTATGTACTCATGTGTAGTTTGTGCCATCAATATGTTAATATGATTTCTGTACATAAGTTGTGTTGTGTAGTTCGTACTATGCTTATATTAATATTTATGATACCCTTGTGCATGCATAAAAGAAAAGTAAAAAAAAAAATGGTAGTTAGTAATGAATTCCCCTTGGTTTTTCTTATTCGGGTTCTTTTCCAAGGGTGTAATAGTAGAATCGGAATAGTAAAATGAAACATATTGACCGGTCTGGTGTAACTGTTTAGTCTCAAGCATGTGTATCTGTATATAGCATATACCTTTCCACATATATAAAAAAAAAGGGGAAATCAACTATGTGAATTTGAGGCTCGCTCTGTGACTCTCTGTCTACCTAGAGTCATACGTATATATATGATGAAAGCTTTGAGTTGCCAAGTGTTGACTCGAGGGCTTCAAAATATGTGAGCCAAACAATTCGTGTGTCGTGTGTGTGTGTGAGTTCTTTGTGTAAATAATTCTTGTGTTGCTTCGACCATCTAGAACTTGCCCGATTGGTTTTTCGATGCTTATAATAACTATACTTGGTTGGAGAAATGACCTTAGGCAGTCTTTGTGATTTTCGGAAAACCAGTTAGCCTTTCAAGCCGCCAATTGTACAGATAGTATCCGTAGTCACCCCATTTGAGCCTTTAGCCTTTTCTTTGGCCAACTCATTACAAACCTTTCCCCTTTTTGTAAAATAATTCCTTCTTTTGAACCCGTTCCTCCTTGAAACATTAAGAATGAGGCTAAAAGCCTAAGTTGGGGGTGTGATGTCAAAATGGAAATTGGTGAGGTTGTACATTGAGTGTAGGATCATATACCTCAAAATGTTTGTATTAAGTTATTCAAGCTCCAAAAGAAAAAAAATAAAAATAAATATGTATAAAAAGAAAAAAAGAGAGAATTTGTATGTATATAAATTATGGAGCCTTGGAGAAAATTAGAGAGGTATTTAAGGTGGTTCTACATTGGGAACTAGATGCCAATGAGGCTATCTGGGTTGAAGAAAAATGTGACGACCCAAAGGGTCATCACCGTATTTCTCCCTTTTTCGTGCTTCCGAGGCCTTGAAAACCACACTTTAGTTGCCTCGATTTGTGTGCACAATCCGGGCGCGCAGCCGGAAAGCTTTTATGTTGAAATATGTGAAAACTTTGAGGAATTTTGATATTAATATAGTTAAAGTTGACTTCGGTCAACATTTTTGGTAAACTGACCCGGATCCGTGATTTGACGGTCCCGGAGGGTCCGTAAAAAATATGGGACTCGGGCATGTGCCCGGAGTCGAAATCCGAGGTCTAGAACCCGAGTAAAAGAATTTTTCTGTTAAATTGTTTTTCTGAAATTATTAAGGAAAATGAAAATGAAAATTGATTAAGAGACCATGGTATCGGGCTCGTATTTTGGTTCCGACGCACGGTACAAGTCGTATATATAGTTTAAGCACTTTCTGTGAAGTTTGGTCAAAATCGGACGTCGTTTGACGTGTTTCGGACTATGAGTTCCAAGTTTGAAAGTTTATGAAGTTAAGAAGAAAAATCATGAGTTTTGAGGCTTGATTCATTGATTTTGATATTGTTTTGGTGATTTGATCGCTCGAGTAAGTTCGTAGGATGTTGTTGAGTTAGTGTGTGTGATTGGTTAGGAGCCCTGAGGGCTCGGGGGTGTTTTCGGAGGTGTTCGGGTGGTTTTGGACTTAGGGAGTTAGCAGATTTTCTGCAATTTTTACACAGGGATTTTCTTCATCGCGTTCGCATTAGTCCCTCGCGTTCGCATAGCTCTGCTTCTTCCCCCTTCGCGAACCTCGCGAACGCGTAAGCCAAATTCAGGGCCCCAGTAATTCCTTCATTGCGTTCGCGAGCTTGTCCTCGCGTTCGCATAGTATTAGCTCACCCTTCATCGCGCTCGCGTATGTACCTACGTGTTCATGTAGAGTAAACCCAGGACCCCAGCCTTTTCCTTCTATGCGTTGGCAAACGCGGCCCTTTCCCCGCGAACGCGAAAGGCATTTTCGCCCAGCGAATTTTTAAAGCTTAAAAACATAACCCATTTCGGGATTTTGCCATTATTTCACACGAATTCCTTTCTCCAACACCCCATAGACGAAATCCAAGCTCCCCTTCCTCCATAGATTCTTGGGTAAGTGTTCATAACTTCATCCCCTCTTAATTTCTTCCACTAATTACTAGTTTTCTAGCCCTAAATCATGAATTCAAGGTAGAAAATGGGGGTTTTGGGTAGAACTAGGGCTTTGGGGATTTTGGGTGATTCAACCTCAATTTGGGGTCCAATCTTGAAACAAAATATATATTTGGACTCGTGGGGTTATGGGTGAACGGATTTTGGTCCGAGCCTCGAGTTTGGACCATGTGGGCCCGGGGTCGGATTTTGGTATTTTTGGAAGAATGCTAGGGACTTCATTTCTAGGCTATGGGATGTTGTTTTTGGGTCCTTATTATACTATTGAATTGATTATGTCTAGATACCATTGTTTCGGAGTTGGATTGTAGAGGAAAGGCGATATTGAAGAGTTGATTGCTATTCTTGGACCGAGGTAAGTGTTTGTTCTAACTTTGGTTAGAGGAAATATGATTAGGATATTATTTGCTAATTGCTAAATGATGCGTACGGTGTATAGGCATGGTGACGGTTATCTATACACCAGAGTCTAGCATGACCGTGGGTCTTAAATGTGTTTGAACCGGACTTTGTGAAATATCTCTCTTGTCTAATTGCTCAGTTTCAAATTTTGTGAACGATTGAGGAAGAATTTCGATTGTTATATTATTGGAGTATCAATTCGAACTAGATTTGATAATTGGGAAAGAAGTGATTAACAGAGAAAGTGTGGTGACTCTTCCCTTGCCGGGACACGTAGTTTATTATTGTTGTTGCTCCCTTGCCGGGATATTTGGGTTGTTAGTTGTGCCCTTGCCGGTTTTATTCGTTATATTGTTGAATTTCCCTAATGGGACCTCTTTCAGAGAGATTATTTGTGCTATTCATTATAATATGGGATCGTGTGGTACGCCGTCCACTTATAAATTATAATATGGGATCGTGTGGCATGCCGTCCACTTATGACATATGAATTGGGATCGTGTGGCACGTCGTCCACTTGTGAGTTATGAAATGGGATCGTGTGGCGCGCCGACCATTATTACATATTTATTTTGGGATCGTGTGCCACGTCGTCCACCTATGAATTATGAAATGGGATCGTGTGGCACGCCGTCCACTTAGAAACTAATAAATGGGATCGTGTGGCGCGCCGTCCACTTATATATGAGTTAAGGTATTGCGATAGTTTCGTTGTTATATCCGTTGATCTGTTTTCACTGTATCTCCTCCGAGCATGCCCCTTCCCCGTTTTAATTGATATTCTCTGTCGTTATTTCCGTTGCTCTGTATATATGTATATGTCTGCACAGGTTGTTTTAGGTAGGTCCTGTCTAGCCTCGTCACTACTTTGTCGGGGTTAGGCCAGGCACTTACCAGCACATTGGGTCGGTTGTGCTAATGCTACACTTCTATGCTTTTTGCACAGATTATTGTACCGGAGCAGCTTTTGGACCACAGCAGTAGCCTATTCGACCGGGAGCTGACTTCAGTCCAAGGACTTCGAGGTAGCCTAGCTGGCGTTCGCAGGCCGAAGTCCTTTTCTATGTTTAGTTTGTTTTCTTTGTACTGAGACATACGTTTTGTATTTCCATTCAGACTTGTTTGTAGCACTCTTTAGTAGTCCGTGAGCTAGTGACACCAGATTTTGGGTAGAGATATGTTTTAAACTTTCGCATTTTGATTTCATTTTTATTAAACTTAAAGTCTTCTGCTCTTATTTAATTATTTTCCGTATATTCATATTGTTGAGATTTATCAGAGAATGTTTAAAGTTTGGCTGGCCTAGCTCCGTTAGTAGGTGCCATCACGACTCCCGATGGTGGGAAATCCGGGTCGTGACAAAAAACAAAGTGCAAAAAGAATGAAAAATGTGAGTAGTGTTCAAGGAGGGTGAAGTCACTTTTATCCAAATGCTTATCCGACCCTTTCCTAAACCTACATTACAAGCCAAAAAAGTCCTTATGGGATTTCCAACCGAGTGTTCTTAGAATAAAACGATGAATTAAAATAATGGCAAGCCTATGGTATGGTATGTTGAAACACTTGAAACTCTTTCCTGAGAGTGAGTGTCTTTGTGAATTCGTCCCTTCTGTGTTGTTGACATTGTACATATTGTGATTTTGGGACTTTCTTTCTAGTGAGGGCACATGAATTGTAAGGATTGAATAAAAGTTGAGTTTTTGAGTCAAATACAATTGCACTCAGCTGAGGGTAGCACTTAGTCACCTTGTTGGAGGCTCAAAATTCACAAGTTGATTAGTTTTCCTTGTATATATTGATTGGTTCAGGAAGGGTAAAACAATTGAAGTCGCATGCTTGAAGTACTAGCAACAAAAACCACTCATGGTCATTTTTGGTTCATGATCTGTAAATAGAGTCTAGAATAGGATAGTGTCGTGTTAATTGTTTGAGGACAAGCAATTGTTTAAGTTGGGGGTGTTGATGTGCCGGGGAATTTTGGCACATTTCAATACTAATTTCTTAGATTTTAGCTTGTTTTAATGCAATTATCTCCTTATTTAATTTTAATGTTTCTACAGTACATAAGGACTAAGGACCCAAGAGCATGGAAATGAAAGCAAAAAGACAAGAAAAGAGCAAAATATAGCAAAAATTCAATTCTACGATGCATTATGTGACCGCAGATCATATATGCTAGCTGCATAATCAATACTCATATCGCAGACAAAAGTAGAGTTCTGCCCAAAAGAATGCAGTACATTATGCAACTGCAGAGCCTGTCTGTGAGCCGCGAAGTGGACCGCAAACCAACCATGAAGGTTGCTGAAGGACGAATGTGCGATGCAAAATGTGATCGCGTTTCTACAATGCAAACCGCGGATCTGGAATGCGATGAAGATCTGAAAACTAGGGTTCCAGTCTACGATGGGGACGTCCAAAATGCGGACCGCATGTATGCTTTGCGACAAAAATGCGGTCGCATTGCTGAGCTGAAAGGGTAGTTTTGTCCGTTTTCTGTCTCGATTTTCAGTCCACTAAAAATAGCTTTATGATGTTTTTGTGGGCTCATCTTGTCTAGTTTTTGAGCTACACTCCAAGACTTAAATATTCTTCACTTTTGGCATCTTGTGGGTCAAGAATCTTCACTTTGTAAGCTTTATGGCATTTATTATTCTCTTGCTTTTGTATTTTAGTATGAGTAGCTAACTCTAAATACTAAGGTTGTGGACCCTAAATGGGTGTTATGTTAATAGGTGTTTAACATTGAATATATATATAAAATGGTTGGTTGATATTTATTTACTTCTCATTCTTCATTTATTATTGGTGGTTGCAAACATTAACGGGTGCTATTTAATTCTTCCTTTGCTTGGGAAAGTGGGTTAGAATTTGGTAGAAGTAAATATCAAAGACTCAGGGCTTTAAACCTTGTTTAATAAAATTGCTTAAGAATAAGTGGGTTTTATTTGGCATATATTGATTGTTATTAATTGCAACTCTTTTACATTTGGGAAAATTATAAAGACGAAATACCACCCAACTATTGGGAAATATTGGGTAGTCACTTAGACATCATTTGCATATCAAAAGGGCCTTCCATTAGAAATATATCATTTTAACACCGATAGCATTATACTTACATTAAAGGGGACACAACCTTGGTTTCTTTAGTCTAATTAATTACACTCTCAATATTCCAACTAGTTGTTACCTCAAAACAAACTCAATTCATACTCTTGTGACTATTAATTCACACTCTTGTTATCGTTAACTGGATAGAATTATGACTTTAGTCGAGCAACACACTATTCTAGTAACCTGTTCACACCTATTCCCTGTGGGATTCGACCCCAACCTTGTTGGGTTATTATATTTGACATCGACCGCCTTACACAATTTATTAAAGTGTAATTTGTGCGTATCATATATCAGCAGTTCTTCCAAATGAAATTTACTCTAATAAACGCAACAATTAATACGAATTCATAAGACAACAAGTACACAATAATTATGATTCACTGAGGAAAATAAATAATGAGAAGTAGCAATTAGTTATGGGCTTTAAGGAGGAATTAGGCAATTTAGTATTTAATATGTTGAATGTCAAGTAGCAATTAAGTCACATAAACATGTAGCAATTATGGTATAAATTCAAGGCATAACGTTGCGCAAGGATACCTTGATTCAATAATAACAAGTAACAAAATAAAGGGAAATGTCAACATAAAGAATCATACTAATTGTCACGACCCAAAACCCCGCATTGGTCGTGATGGCGCCTCTCGTGAAGACAAGGCCAGCCAACTAACCCAACTCGTCTCTTTCAAAGTAGTTAAACACAAATGAATAGCGAAAATACGACTAAATGATATAAATTAACGAAATTTACAACCCAACACAGCCTAAACCGGGGTGTCACAAGTCACGAGCATCTATCAGAGTATAAACATAACTACAAGACCTAAAATATACAAAGTCGAAATAGTGAACCCAAAGAGAGAAAAATGGTGCTGCGAACGCAGGTAGTCACCTTGCTACTCCTATAGCTCTGCCTCTGATCAGCCAAAACTCGCCACCGGGTGACAAAATACCTACATCTGCACGCGAGGTGCAGGGAGTAAAGTGAGAACTCCAACTCAGTGAGTAATAAAGGTAAATAACAGCTGAGCACTAAGAAATCACGTAAAGCAACCAACATGTTGTATAGAAGCCGGGTACAATTCTCTGAGAAACAGTGAAAACTGTGAAATCTTTAGAAATATCTTGGCTCAGTAGAAATCTCTTTTGAAAATGATCCTTTCAACAGTTACGAAATGATTTCCGAACAATTAGTGCCGATAAGCACAGAAAAATCCGCCCCTCAGGTACAAATACCATAGTGTAACAGGTAAAAAGGCAAATAAATATGCAAGATGCGCACATAAAAGTTCGACCCTCGGGCAACATCTCAAAACTGTACCAGCCCCTCAGGCTCACTCTCAGAACAGTATCATATAGTAACCGCTGCGGCATGCAGCCCAATCCACATCTCGCTGCGGTGTGCAACCCGATCCATTTATTTATCGTCGACGGCGCTCACTGGGGGTGTGCAGACTCCGGGAGGGGCCCATTACGGCCCAGGCGCAATATCAAGCCACCTCGTGGCATATAAAGCAAGGCCTGAAAACCTTCTCACATCACACTCGAAGCCTGAAAGCCTCCTCACATAACACTCGAGGCCTGAAAGCCTCCTCACAATACACTCGCGGCCTGAAAGCCTCCTCACAATACACTCGAGGCCTGAAAGCCTCCTCATATCACTCAACATATTCTCACATATGGCCCTAGGCCTCACTCAGTCCAGAAAACATCATAAGCCCCTCGGGCATCAATAAAATAGTAGTGCTCAGCCCAAATAACAATGGAAAATATCATTTAAGTCTCGAAGTTCAGTTCAAACGGCTGAGTTTATAAACAGTATAAGCAACAGGACTGAGTTCAAGTAGTATGTCAAATAGTGAGGAACAGTGATAAAATCCCCGAAGGGTTCAAATAGTTGGCACGAAGCCCAAATATGGCAATCAGCCCAAATCATGGTAATATCAAATAAGTTTAAGTCAAATACGCGGTAAAGTCAACAATCGGGACGGACCAGGTCACAATCCCCAATGGTGATCTACCCCACGTTCTCTATCCGGCGTGCAAGTCACCTCAATATAGCACTACGGTGTGCAAATCCAGGGTGTCAAACCCTTAGGATATCATTTACAATCATTACTCACCTCGAACCGGTGAAATCTCTAGCTCGCAAAACCTTTGCCCCTCAGATCGGCCTCCACGCGCGTCGAATCTATCCAACATCAAAGCGAATACATCACAATATGCCAATGGGACAATACCCAATCGAAAAATAGCAAAAATCTCGAAATTAGCAAAACCCGAGCCCCGGGCACACTTCTCGAAAATCAGAAAATTCAACATCAGTGGATTCCTCATCTTCTCACGAGTTCATACATACAAAGAACTCTCAAATCCGAGCTCAAATGATCCATCAAATCCCAATTTGAAATATCAAAAACTCAAGCCCTAGTTCATCAATTTTAGGCTTATTTTTCATGAATTTCTAGATTAATTTCACATAACAATCATGTTTTTAACTCATAAAACTTACCTCCAGTCAATCCCAGTCGAAACCCTCTTCAATTGCTCCAAAAAAGCTCTCAAGATGTTCAACAATGGAGGAAAATAACTTAAGCTCGCGGATGAAATATCATTAAAACCCATTCTGCCCAGACCTCATTTCCGCTTCTGCGATTCCCTTACAGCTTCTGCGGTGGACGCTTCTGTGGTACATCTCCCGCTTCTGCAGAATTAACCAAAAATGCCCAAGACCGCTTATGCGGACCCCGCTTATGCGGTCACTCATCCGCTCCTGCGGAACTCCTCTAAAGCGTGCGGACCGCTTCTGAGATCATATGTTCGCACCTGCGGAAATAATCCGCTTCTGCGAAAATCCTTCAATTGGCCAACTTTGGCACCTGCGACACATACATCGCATATGCGGGACCGCATCTGCGGCCCCTTTTCTGCAGATGCGGAAATACCAGGTACCAGAAAAACCAGCAATCTCATAAGTCCAAAATTCATCCCGATGACCATCCAAAATCACCCTGAGGCCCTAGGGACCTCAACGAAAAGTTCCAACCCATCCTAAAACATTATTCAAACTTGCTCCAATCATCAAAACACCTCAGCTAACACCAAAATCATCAATTTCTCATCGAATTCAAGCTTAAGTTCTTCAAAAACTTCCGAAACATGCATTCAATCAAAAACCCCAACCAAATCACCTCTGAATCATCTAAAATTTTGCGCACACATCCCAAATTACCTAACAAAGCTACTGCAACTCTCGGAATTTCATTCCGACCCTCGGATCAAAATCTCACCTATCAACCGGAAATCACCAAAATGCTAACTTTGCCAATTCAAGCCTAATTCTACACCGGACCTCCAAAATCTCTTCTGGTCACAATCCTAAGTCACAAATCATCCCCCAAAGCTAACCAAATTATCAGAATCTACATCCGAGCCCTCTAACTCATAGGTCAACATCCGGTTGACTTTTCCAAAACAAGCCTTCCTTAAAGGGACTAAGTATCTCATTTCCTTCCAAAAATCAACCCAATTCAACTCGTTCACACAAGACACTGATAATAAAGCATAACGAAGCAGGAAATGGGGGAAACGGAGCGGTTCTCATGAGACGACGGGTCGGGTCATCACATCCTCCCCAACTTAAACAAACGCTCGTCCTTGAGCGTACCCTGAGTTGTCCTAGAAGCCAACCAATAACTGAATGACCTTACCAAGCATATACCCGGGGGGTGATCCCACGTCACCCTATCTCGCATAGGTCCGATAACACAACATAGCTTAAATTCCACAATCCATCTAGTCTATAAACCATAGAACCACATTGCACTTCCCGAAATATACAGAAGATCAGAACCTCACATCTATATTCAGAATAAGCCCGAACTAGCTATAATAACCTATACCTGCAACCTCAGGTGCAATCATATGATATTCTACATAACCCAAACACTCAAAATGATAACTTCTATTCACAACAGTTGCCCACAACACCCGAATACCAGTAAAAAATCTCTTATCAACTAAGGTCTTATTCCAACACTTTCATCTACTACCAATGATAAATGAAACACACGATAAACCGTAATCCATTTCTCAAATCAATGATTCATGAAACCACTTCCCGTTTGACTAATACCACAGCAGATCCCGAGCCGAACCTCGATATTATCCTTCCAACAAGCTGAAATCAAATATGTTCGTATTCATTAGTGCCCCCAACAATCACCTCGAATCCAACACACCACTCTAGTGATATGATACCTCTACAGGCCTAAGCCACAACTTGCATAATACGCGCATCAATAAGAATCGGTCTGAACATACTCAAATCACGAAAAATGACTCAAACAAAAGAGCTGTACCTCAAGCTCATCAGTACCATCACAACACAAGGCTGAGACCCCGTCTCACATCATATAAATAGAACACCTGAAATCTACCCCGAAAGGTCATATCTCCACGTGGCCTTGCTACAATGCGCGATCATATCCAAACACTGTTACACATGAAACTCCTCAAATCACTGTGCTCAAAATCTACATCCAAGCACAATTTGATGTTTGGAACCCAAGCAAATCATTACACCCATGGTGAGACAAATAACATATGCCACGCAAGCATGATAGAACATAACCGGTACATCAATCACCGAGAAACACCTAATTACTCTTCCCGCTCGACTTTCTCTATGAATCCCCAATAGAACCGCACCACATGTGCCCATAACCAACGAATCATAACGTCTCGCAGCACAATAGCAACTCATAGATCTCCCCAAATTACTAACAAGCTCACTAACGATCGAATCAACCTATTCTTCAACAATAAAATTTCGGGGCCAACCAAGCCAACTCAAGCTAGAGCACGCATCCACATTGACTTGCCAACGAACCAATCACCCAGGAAGCATGAAGTTGCTCCTTCCACTACTACAGTTCCTACCGGGGCCATACGATACGGTGCCCGGCACCAAATCAATACCAAAATCCACCACCTTGTCTGGCGACATGTCCGGCCATAAGAAATACATCCGAAAAGTCCCTCAACTCCGGAACTGAATGAATGGTTAAAACCTCTGCACTGACATCCATCACGAAGGCCCAATTAAGAAAAGCAACCCTCCCAGCCGTCCGTTGGTCTTTGAAATATAAGCCACTCTGCTAGAACATAATCTGACGGACCTCGCCACTCAACTCGTGGCATTTCTGGCACAACCCATAATGCAATAGTCCAGAATAACCCAACACTGAGACAACCAGTCTACACCCCAACATCATATCCGAATCTAACATACCACATCATAGCCTGAATATGAGAGCTTCCGTCTCCACATACACCCATCATATGATTCATCATATCCGACCCCAATTTTGCCGTCTGAACACATGCCACACCTTTAATACGCGATCATCCCATGATAGATAGTCTAAAATTATTCTGTGCCACCAAAAAACCCAATATCACCAGTCGACCAAACAAGGAAGTGCCGCAATACTACCGAAGTATCATCAGTTTAATCACATTACCCTTTTCCGAAACAAATACTCTCGCCAAATAACTTCCAATTAGCAGTACCATTTCCTTGATTACCTGAGGCTACTCGTTGCCTAAGAAATTTTTTTTTTTGAACTTCTTTTCAGAACTGAATTGTAGCTCATCTAGCCAAGAACATCCACTGATCCCATTTGGAAGAAAATCATTACATATCCCGTGCTCTGCATGCCCATAGAAAATATACATCTCCAAACCACAGTAAAACCTAATAAGAACCCTCTCCCAATTCCATTTGCACAAGCTAAACTGCCAGGACTGAATCCTTCTATCCAAACCAAGCTAAGCAAGCTGTCAGAATTCAAGAGCTTTGCTGCAAAATACCTGTAAGGGCTCATTACCTCGAACACATACAAAGAAATTAATCATATCCTTACCATACCGATTCGGTCTAGTATCAAGCTATTCCGTCTATCTAATTTCCCTTTTGATTCATCATCCACTTGATATTCCCTCTTGTTGTAACACCACAATGCCTCAACCCAGGCTTACCACACGAGACCCAAGCATAAGACCACACTATCTAAGACCCATGAGCCACTGAGCACCCTCACAAATATTCTCAGATACAGCACATTCCAGAATACTTTTCTCTTAAGAACTTCTTGCGAATTCTGAATCTGTTACCTTTAATTTCCAGATACCGGTACATAGGAGCCCATAAATAAATCATAAAAATGCCACAAGTCTTGACCTCTTTCCAATGAAAACACGGTCTCTAACCACATACCCAACCTTGAGATACCCGATTGTTTCTTTAGAATCTTGAACACATTAGAACCATTCTCAAAAATCATTCAATCTTATTCAAACTGCAAATTACTTGACCTAATGAACAGAATCACACGTGCCTCATTGGCTCTCCAATACTACAAAAATGAAGTCCTCATCCCAATACAACCGAGTAACTTATATGCCGAGTATCCTTTACCAGTAACGCTCTAGACATTCCGTGATTCTCACACTCTATGAGGCATAATGCAACCTTTGTCAAAATTTTCCTTTACTGTAGTCATAGCTAACTCACCCGCATGCCCCAACTAAAGCCAACATAGCACCCGACCATGCAATCAACTGCTCACAGCAAACTCCCCCACTTGGCTCGAAGCCATGGATCGAGATACACTCAATAACTCATACATTTTTTTTACTCTATTGATGCCAAAATACCATAGTGAGATTAAACTCAAATCATTTATAAGTTTGCGAAAACACAGATCACCTAGTGCTGTAATCTTTTACAAATCTCGCATTCATCCCCGCATCAGTTGAGTCCACTCTCTTAAGCGACCGAAATTTCAAATTTCAACACATGCCCTTCAATTACACATGAGACATTCTAACATACACGTAAGGATCATACCACTTAATAACAGTCCGCAGGAGATAACCCACCTGCTTCGCCTCAATTTAACATTTCTGCATACCTTCCACTGTCATACACATTACATAGTTATTTAGTCTTCCTGGGTCTGAACTCATATCACCACATGAAATGCACTTCACTCCCCAACTAAGAGACACAAAACGATTCTTCACGCGCCCATAATTCGGGCTACACATCAAGTCACAATAGGAATTGAACACTTAACAGTTCATCTATTATCCAACAGACTTCTTCGTCACCACCAAGTCATATAGATACATCTCGCAGTACTAACATACTCATCACATGGATATCCAACTGCCATTCCAGCTAATAGGGACAATACCGAACATATAAGTTTAAAATACTTGCTCACACAATCAGCACCTCGGTGCTCAAGCCATAGGCAAAGATCCAGCCTCAAGTCCTCCAGACTGGCACCACATCAAACTCACAGAGATCACATTTCGCCCCTTGATCGGGGAATCGCAAGGCATCAAGGCACATCTGATACTGAGCGCTCATGCGCGCATACAAACGCGTGGAAGGAATTTCAAGAACTTTTTTTCAAGATGAATCAAGGACGCACGATAAGAATTCAAGAATTTGAAGTTTTCCTAAAGGCTTTGCAGCCTCTCGAGGATAAATACAAACGTTTCCGTACCGATCCGCGAGACTCTACTAAACCTGCTCATAACTCGTGAGACCTAGTAACCTAGGCTCTGATACCAACTTGTCACGACCCAAAACCCTGCACTGGTCGTGATGGCGCCTCTCGTGAAGACAAGGCCAGTCAACTAACCCAACTTGTCTCTTTCAAAGTAGTTAAACACAAATGAACAGCAAAAATACGACTTAATGATATAAATTAACGAAATTTACAACCCAACACAACCCATATCGGGATGTCGCAAGTCACGAGCATCTATCATAGTATAAATACAACTACAAGACCTAAAATATACAAAGCCAGAATAATGAACCCAAAGAGAGAAAAATGGTGCTGCGAACCTTGCTACTCCTATAACTCTGCCTCTCATCAGCCAAAACCCGCTACCGGGTGACAAAATACCTGCATCTGCACGCGAGGTGCAGGAAGTAAAGTGAGTACTCCAACTCAGTGAGTAATAAAGGTAAATAATAGATGAGCAGTAAGAAATCACGTAAAGCAACCAACATATTGTATAGAAGTCGGGTACGATTCATTGAGAAACAGTGAAAACAGTGAAATCATTAGAAATATGTTGGCTCAGTTTATATCTCTTTTGAAAATGATCCTTTCAATAGTTATGAAATGATTTCAAAACAGTTAGTGCTGATAAGCACAGAAAAATCCGCCCCACGGGCACAAATACCATAGTGTAACAGGTAAAAAGGCAAATAAATATGCAAGATGCGCACATAGAAGTTCGCCCCTCGGGCAACATCTCAAAATAGTACCAGCCCCTCGGGCTCACTCTCAGAATAGTATCATGTAGTAAACGCCACGGCGTGCAGCCCGATCCACATTTCGCTGCGGCGTGCAGCCCGCTCTATTTATTTATCGTCGGCTGCGCTCACTAGGGGTGTGCAGACTCCGGGAGGGGCCCCTTACGGCCCAAGCGCAATATCAAGCCACCTCGTGGCATATAAAGCTAGGCCTGAAAGCCTTCTCACATCACACTCGAGGCCTGAAAAGCCTCCTCACATAACACTCGAGGCCTGAAAGCCTCCTCTCAATACACTCGAGGCCTGAAAGCATCCTCACAATACACTCGAGGCTTGAAAGCCTCCTCACATCACTCAAGATATCCTCACATATGGCCCTCGGCCTCACTCATTCCAGAAAACATCATACGCCCCTCGGGCATCAATAAAATATATAGTGTTCAGTTAAAGTTTAGTTAAAACGGCTGAGTTTGTAAAACAGAATAATCAACAAGACTGAGTTCAAGTAGTATGTCAAATAGTGAGGAATAGTGATAAAATCCCCGAAGGGTTCAAATAGTTGGCATGAAGCCCAAATATGGCAATCAGCCCAAATCATGATAACATCAAATAAGTTTCAGTCAAATACACGGTAAAATCAACAATCGGGACGGGCCAAGTCACAATCCCCGATGGTACTCTACCCCACGCTCGCTATCCGGCGTGCAAGTCACCTCAATATAGCACTATGGTGTGGAAATTCGGGGTTTCAAACTGTCAGGATATCATTTACAATCATTACTCACCTCAAACCGGTGAAATCTCTAGCTCGCGACGACTTTGCCCCTCATATCGGCCTCCATACGCATCGAATCTATCCAACATCAAAGCGAATAAATCACAATATGCCAATGGGATTATACCCAATCAAAAACAATCGAAAAATAGCAAAAATCTCGAAATTAGCAAAACCCGAGCCCCGGGACCACTTCTCGGAAATCAGAAAATTTAACATCAATGGATTTCTCATCTTCTCACGAGTTCATACATACCAAGAACTCTCAAATCCGAGCTCATATGATCCATCAAATCCCAATTTGAAATATCAAAAACTCTAGCCCAAGTTCATCAATTTTAGGCTTAATTTCCATGAATTTCTAGGTTAATTTCACATAATGATCAAGTTTTTAACGCATAAAACTTACCTCCATTCAATCCCAGTCAAAACCCTCTTCAATTGCTACCAAAAAGCTCTCAAGATCTTCAACAATGGACGAAACTAACTTAGGCTCGCGGATGAAATATCATTAAAACCCATTCTGCCCAGACCTCATTTCCGCTTCTGCGATTCCCTTACAGCTTCTGCAGTGCACGCTTCTACGGTACGTCTCCCGCTTCTGCGGAATTAACTAAAATGCCCAGGACCGCTTCTGCGGTTGAGTCCCGCTTCTACGGACCCCGCTTATGCGGTGACTCATCCGCTCCTGCGGAACTTCTCTAAGGCGTACAAACCGCTTCTGTGATCATATGTCCACACATGTGCATACCGTACCTGCAAAAAGAACGCTTCTGCGGAAATCCTTCAATTGGCCAATTTTCACACCTGCGACCCATACACCGCATCTGCGGCCCCTTTTCCGCAGATGCGGAAATACCAGGTACCAGAAAAACCAGCAATATCTTAAGTCCAAAATTCATCCCGATGACCATCCGAAATCACCCCGAGCCCCCGGGACCTCAACGAAAAGTTCCAACCCATCCTAAAACATTATTAAAACTTGCTCCAATCATCAAAACACATCAACTAACACCAAAATCATCAAATTCTCTCCGAATTCAAGCCTAAGTTCTTCAAAAACTTCCGAAACATGCATTCGATCAAAAACCCAACCAAATCACCTCCGAATCACCCGAAATTTTGCACACACATCCCAAATCACCTAACAAAGCTACTGCAACTCTTAGAATTCCATTCCGACCCTCTAACCAAAATCTCACCTATCAACCGGAAATCGCCAAAATGCTAACTTCGCCAATTCAAGCCTAATTCTACACCGGACCTCCAAAATCACTTTCGGTCACACTCCTAAGTCACAAATAATCCCCCAAAGCTAACCGAATTATCGGAATCCACATCCGAGCCCTCTAACTCATAGGTCAACATTCGGTTGACTTTTCTAAAATAAGTCTTCCTTAAAAGGGCTAAGTGTCTCATTTCCTTCCAAAAATCAACTCGTTCACACAAGACAATGATAATGAGGCATAACGAAGCAGGATATTGGGGAAACAGAGCGGTTCTCATGAGACGACGGGTCGGTTCATCAAAGTAATAGTGGAATAAGACAATTAGTGCACTTGAATTGATAATAATAAGAAATCATAACAAACGGCAATAAGTGGACGGCATCACCCTTCGTGATTTTACTCTCATTCTCACCAAGCAATGATATAATAAAATGTGCACGGCATCACCCTTCGTATTTTTACTCTGTTTCCTCACATATAATCAATAGAATCGGCATATAATGGTACATCGTGCGGCACGACATCACCCTTCAAGATTTTACTCTCTTTCCTCACAATAAGCAAACAATACACGGCATTACCCTTCGTGCTTTACACTCTTTACTCACAATAAACAAACAATGCACGGCATCACCCTTCGTGCTTTAACACTCTTCCTCACCCAAAAAATAATCACAAACAAGGGGCAAAGGAATAAACAAAATAATAATGGAAATCCTGGCAAGGGAACACAATTAAATAATTAAATTCTGGCAAGGGTACAACATCAATAATCTCAACGTCCTTGCAAGGGAGAATAATGAATAAACAACAATATCCCGGCAAGGGAACAATTTAAAAACCCTTTCCCTTCCTTTCACTTTTATTTCATATATCACTTTACCACTTGCGCCAATGCTCCAAAGGGTCAACCATTTCATATACATTCACAACTGTAATATAACTTGAGCCAATGTTCCTCGTTGTTCATAAGTCACAATTCCTCTCACAAGCTTTTCACAACAAATAGGAATCATCACCAAGGCAAGAGAAATACAACCAAATCAAGATACTCGTCACCATGCCTATACGCCGTACTCAACAAGAAGCAATTAGCAAATAAGACTCAACTCCTAGTCCCTCAAGCTAGGGTTACACCAAACACTTACCTCAATACCTTGAATACAACTCAAGCCTCAATTGTAGCTTTACCCCGTGATTCCACATCCAATTTGCTCGTATCTAATCACAAATTACTTAATTACATCAATAAACGCTAAATGAATCAACCTCAATGCATGAAAATTAGTTTTCCAAAGTTTTACCCAAAAAGTCAAAAATCGCCCCAGGGCCTGCGTGGTCAAAACCAGAGGTTCGAACCAAAACCCGATTACCCATTCCCCCATGAACTCAAATATATAATTTATTTTGAAATCGGACCTCAAATTGAGGTCCAAATCCTCAATTTTTGAAAAACCTAGGTTCTACCCAAAATACCCAATTTCCCATATGAAAATCATTGATTTTAGGTTGAAATCATGTTAAAAGATGTTAATGATTGAAAGAAATGAGTAAAAACTAAATTCCAATTGATTTGGAAGAAGACTTGTTCTTGGAAAATCGCCTAAATGTGTTTGGGTTTGAGAAAATATGAAAAATGGAGTTCAAAATCGTTTAAATGTAAAATTGCAGGTCTCTGATATGGGAAATGCGAACAGGGGTTCGCAATTAGGATGTGACGACCCGACCAGTTGTCACGTGAGTTGGCGCCCCATTTCCCCCATTTTATGTTTCTTCATATTTCGTTATCGGTATGTGGTGTAGGAGAGTTGATTTGGATTGGCTTTGATAAGAAATGAGGCACTTAGTCTCTTTAAGGAAGGCTTAAGTTAGAAAAGTCAACCGGACATTGACTTATGAGTTAGAGGGCTCGGATGTAATTTTTGGTGATTCGGTTAGCTTCGGGGGATGATTTGCGACTTAGGATCATGATCGGAATTTATTTTGGAGGTCCGGTGTAGAATTAGGCTTGAATTGGTGAAGTTAGTATTTTGGCGAATTACGGTATATGAGTGAGATTTTGATCCGAGTGTCAGAATGGAATTCTGAGAGTTGTTGTAGCTTTGTTAGGTGATTTTGGATATGTGCGCAAAATTTCAGATCATTCGGACGTCGTTTGGTCGAGTTTTTATCGAAAGCATGTTTCGAAAGTTTTTAAAGAACGTAGGCTTGAATCCGATGAGAATTTATGAATTTAGTGTTGTTTGATGTGTTTCGATGATTGGAACAAGTTTGGATAATGTATTAAGACATATAGGTGCTTTTGGTTGAGGCCCCGGGGGCCTCGGGGTGGTTTCGGATGGCCATCGGGATGAAATTTGGAATTTGGAGACTTCAAATTCTTGCTGGTATCTGGTATTCTCGCATCTGCGAGTCTTGGACCGTAGAAGCGGGCATGCTTAAGCGATGGAATGACCGCAGAAGCGGTGAAGAGGCCTGGGTCGTTGGTTCCGCAGAAGCGATAGTGTAGCCGCTGAAGCAGAATCGCTTATGCGATATTGTGACCACAGAAGCGGTTTGGTTTGAGAATGGAATTTCTACAAAAGCGGAATAAGAGACGCGGAAGCAGTCCAGCAAAAGCGGGAAGGGGACCGCAAAAGCGAAAGGGCTGGGCTGGATTATAAGTATTTCCTCCGCGAGCTAGGTATTATTTTCCTCCATTTTTGAACATCTTGAGAGCTTTTTGGGAGCAATTGAAGAGGGTTTCAACTGGAGTTTATTGGAGGTAAGATTTTTGAGTTAAAAACATGATTATTATGTGAAATTAACCTAGAAATTCATG